>JAGFNQ010003129.1:997865-1025608 GCA_024364735.1 Boesenbergia rotunda
AGAAGTGCTTAGAGGAATCAATCAATTGATAGACAGATCCAATGCAGTGATTGATGATAAATTTGTAAAACAACAAATGAAAATGAATATAGATGGTAGGCTATATCAGGGAACTCTTCGGGATGACTTCGCAAAGTCACGAGTTTTGTGCCGACGAGAACTACTAGATTCTCTAAAGGCACAACTAGAAAACAAGAGAAAAGAATGGAAACTAACCAAAGAAACGGAATCTAAATTCCGGGAAGGAGGGAGTGCGATCCGCTTCTTCTTCTTCTTGGTTGGCTTCTCCTTGGTGTTGTTGGCTCACGGCAATCTTCAAAGGAAGGTGGTGCGCTGGCCCTAGGGTGGAAGGTGCGCCGGCCCTAGCTTGTAGAGGAGGGCGTCGGCCCTAGGAGGAAGGAGAAGGGGAGGAAGAGAATAAAAGAGAGAGAGGGAGAGAGTTAATCTCTTGATTACTCTATTTCGATTAGGAATTCAAGGCTTACCTTTGGTTCCTTTATATAGTGGTCTCTCCCTTACCAAGTCTCTCTTTTAACGGAATTAGTTATCATAAGAATTTATCTTATAAATTTCTTATGACTTATTCCGTTATGCCTAGTTTTATTATAACTAACTTTATAATAAAACAAATTCTTCTCTCCTTTAATTATGGAATAAATTTATAAGAAATTTATAAACTTTCTTATTATGAAAAATCAATTCATAATTGATTTTATAAAATTAAAATAAACCATTCCATGGATCATTTTAATTTCCATAAAAAGAATAAATTTCTATAAATTTATTTATATAAATTTCTTTATACAAATTTATTTATCCATAATTTATAAAACAAATCGCGCTAGATTTATTTTATTAATTAAACCAAATAAATTGGTTTCTTCCCCTTGTTGTGGCCGGCCAAACCAAAGGGGGTTATCACCCTCTTTGGTCGGCCAAACCGAGCCGAACCGATCGCGAATTAAACTCATTTAATTCGCCCAATAAGCCTTCAAAAGACTTAGCCATTTTAAGTTTCCGTTGCGCCTCTGATTAACTCAGATTCGACTTATTTCTCTTGATTGGAAAATCCAATTTTCAACTCGTTTTAAATCCCTCGGATTACTCGTAGTGCGTGTGACTAAATAGGCTTTCGATTTATGTTGGCCGTCTATAATCAACTAATTATAGAACGATCATGAGTGGCACCTAGTAGTACATCATGACCCCAATTAATCGAAAGATCAACGGTTTGACCTCAGAAGTAATTCTGAAACCCTTCAGCAGCTCTAATGAATCGTGCCCCATTCCCTTCACCATCTTATACCCACTTGGTTCAGGACACGGTCTATTTGTGTCAGTCCCCACTAGGCTGACTACGTCACACCTAGCCCAAGTAGTGTCTTTCTCGTCCTTTGGATTTCTAATTACTCTCATGTATTTAAGAGACTCGCACTCTAAACATGATATGCTCTGGCCAGAGGCTTTGAGTAACAATCCGACGATAGGCCTGGGTATACATCTCCTCGCAAGAAGTGGTGAATCCTTTGTAGGCTGCTCAAACATCTTCGGGCACTTCGGCTTATACCCAATCATCCTGGGTCCACACCTCCTAGGAGATACTTGCTTAAGATGTTAAAGTATAAGTCTCCATGACCAAGATGACTTGAACACCGCAAGTCAAAGGAACATCGCACTTAAGCTGCAGGAAGAACTTCATTGACATATCTATATAGATTACATATGAAGTTTTACAGCAAGTCACTCCAATGAACTAGTTCCCTTAACTAGCATCCATGTTTATCTCCGGACATCCCAATGTCACCAGCCAGTGAGAATCAGCTGATTAGAGAATAACCCATGCTAGTCTCAACAGAATTGATAATGTCCGTTTTTATCAATTCATCGACTAGGGATATTTTCAATACTTCACAATTGCACATTTAGAGATAATCACTAGTTGTGATCCCATCACAAATTCTCTTATGCTGTGAATTGTATTGCGGACATTCAGTAGATGAGTTTAAGATCCCAATCAAATACACAAACATGTATACTCAAATAGTGAATTATCATTTATTAAAATGAATATTTACAATCATAAGGCGATTGCCTTAGGACACTTCTCTCATATCACTAACAAACTCCCACTTGGCCTAATGCCAATCGCTACGGTATCCAATACCACAGGCTCTAACATGACCCTCAAACTTGTTCTGAGGCAAGGCCTTAGTTAAAGGATCCGCTAAATTCCTTTCAGTGGGAATTTTCTCAATTTGTATGTCATTCCTACTTATAATCTCTCTGATCAGATGATAGCGGCGAAGCACGTGTTTGGATCACTGATGAGACCTTGGTTCCTTTGCTTGTGCAATAGCTCCATTGTTGTCGCAATAAACCGGTATGCTTCATCAATGGTTGGAACCTCACCAAGTTTTGAGACAAACTTCTTGATCCAGACTGCTTCCGTGGTAGAATCCGCTACGGTGTCTTGTTTGGAACTCTTCCAACTTACTGCGCCTCCATTCAAAGTAAATACGTATCCAGACTGCGATTTGGAGTCATCCTTATCTGTCTGGAAACTGGCATCTGTATACCCACGTATTACCTTATCTCCTTCTCCATATATTAGGAACACATCCTTAGTTCTTCTTAAGTACTTAAGGATTGTCTTGACAGCCGCCCAATGATCCATTCCTGGATCCGACTGGTATCTGCTTGTGACACTCAAAGCATATGATACATCGGGCCTTGTACATAACATAGCATATATGATAGATCCTATCGCGGATGCATAGGGAATCTTATTCATGCAAATCCTCTCGTCTTCTGTGCGCGGACACATAGACTTTGAAAGGTTGATCCCATGCCTGATGGGAAGGTAACCTTTCTTGGATTCCGACATGCTAAACCTTTTTAGCACTCGGTCTATATACGTAGACTGCGAAAGACCAAGCAACCGTTTTGATCTATCTCTATAGATTCTAATCCCAAGGATATAGGTTGCTTCTCCCAGGTCTTTCATGGAGAAAGTTTTGGACAACCAAATTTTAACTGTCTGTAAGACTGATATATCGTTTCCTATAAGTAATATGTCATCGACATATAATACTAGGAATACGACTGCACTCCCACTAACCTTCTTGTACACACAAGGTTCGTCAGGATTTTGTGAGAAATCAAACTCTTTGATTGTCTCATCAAAACGGATGTTCCAGCTCCTGATGCTTGCTTCAGTCCATATATGGATCGTCGAAGCTTGCATACTTTGGTTTTATCAACCGATGTGAAACCTTCAGGTTGTATCATGTATACATCCTCAAGCAGGTTTCCATTAAGGAAAGCTGTTTTCACATCCATTTGCATATCTCATAATCATAATGAGCTGCTATGGCTAGGAGCATCCGAATGGATTTAAGCATAGCTACTGGCGAATAGGTTTCGTCATAATCAATTCCTTGTTTTTGACGATATCCTTTTGCCACTAATCTAGCCTTAAAGGTAACAACATTACCTTCCATGTCGGTTTTCTTCTTGAAAACCCACTTGCACCCTATGGGCTTAATCCCTTCAGGTGGGTTAACCAAGTCCCATACTTGATTTTCGTACATGGAATCCATTTCCGACTTCATGGCTTCAAGCCATTTGTCCCTTTCTGAATTTTTCAGAACATCTTCATAACTGATAGGTTCGTCATCGCTTATGAGTAACACGTCGTTCGATTCACTTATGAGAAATCCGTATCTCTCTGGAATATTGCGTGTCCTATCAGACCTACGAAGAGGTGGTGTTGTTTTAGGTTCAACTGATAGCTTATCATTATGAGGTATTGGTTGTGGGTCTAGACTAGGTGTCTCTGTAATGTCTATTGGAGTTTCTTGAACTTCATCAAGTTCAATGCCACTCCCACTGTTTTCTTGTAAAAGAAATTCTTTTCCAGAAATACAGCATGCCTTGAAACAAACACCTTTTGTTCCAAGGGATGATAGAATTGGTAACCCTTCGTTTCCTTAGGGTATCCAATAAATAGACATTTATCAGACTTAGCATCCAATTTGTCTGATACAGTCCGCTTCACATAAGCGGACAACCCCATATCTTAAGGTGAGTTAAGTGGGGTTTCTTACTATTCCATGTCTCATATGGAGTAGTAGAGACTACCTTGGTCGGGACTCTGTTTAGCAAGTAAACAGCTGTCTTAAGTGCATAGCCCCAAAAGGATTTTGGAAGAGTTGCATGATTCATCATTGACCTAACCATGTCCATCAAGGTTCGGTTGCGCCTCTCAGATACACCATTATGCTGTGGTGTATACGGCGGAGTCCATTGTGACAATATCCCATTGTCCCTAAGATAATCTTGAAACTCTTGACTTAAGTATTCACCACCTCGATCGGATCGAAGTATCTTAATACTTTTGCCAAGCTGTTTCTCTACTTCATTTCTGAACTCTTTGAATTTCTCAAAAGCTTCAGATTTGTGTTTCATCAAGAACACATACCCGAATCGTGAGTGATCATCGATAAAGGTGATGAAGTAGCTATAGCCTCCTTGTGCAAGAGTTGACATTGGTCCACATACATCAGTATGTATTAGACCAAGCAATTCTCCCACTGGATTACCTTTTCCAGAAAAGGGTAATTTGGTCATCTTGCCTTTTAAGCATGATTCGCATGTATCAAATGAACCGGGTTCAAATAATTCCAAAATTCCACATCGGTGTAATTTGGTCATGCGTTTCTTACTTACATGGCCAAGACGGCAATGTCAAGTGTTGGAGTCTATTCGATTATCTATTCGAGCACGTTTGTTGCTAACTTCGATATTGAAAACGTCACCGGATAAATCTAACGTGTAGATACCATTGCACAAAGTTCCATTCCCATAAAGAACGCCATTTAAAGTTATGTAACAACAATTGTTACTAAAAGTTAAATGATAACCCTTTTCATTCAGACATGAAATAGATACAATGTTCTTTATTAACGAAGGAACGAAATAACAATTATCCAATTCTAAGACACGTCCAGTGGGGAGCTTTAGCAAATATGTTCCGATGGCAACAGCAGCAATCTTTGCTCCATTTCCAACTCGCAAATTTGCTTCTCCTTTGATAAGTCTTCTTCTATTCCTTAGCCCCTGTATGTCATTACATATATGTGAGCTACACCCAGTATCAAGTACCCAGGTGTTTGAGGAAATAGAGTGACATTCAATAATGAAGATACTTAAGAGGATGGGGCATCGGATGCCTTCTCTTTCAAGGACTCAAGATAAACCTTGCAGTTTCTTCGCCAGTGACCCTCCTTGTCGCAATGATGGCAAGTTCCTTTTGGTTTCTTTTCAGTCTTTTTGGCCTTTTTCTTCTTTCCCTTTTTCTGTTCTTTGGCCTTCCTCTTAGAACCTTTCTTCGAGGAACCAACTAACAGTACCGTCTTTTGATCCTGCTTTACAGAAGGCTCTACAGTCTTCAGCAGGTTGGGCAACTCAGGAAACTGGTCTGGAGTTACATTTTCAGGAGGACGGTTGGGAAGTTGATCTTCAAGGACATAAGCAAGCTTCTCTGCCTTGAGGACTATCCTCAGGTTTCTAAGCCAGTCCATGAAGTTTGGCCCAGTCAGTTTATTGGTGTCCAATATGGAACGCAAATTCAAAGAAGACATGATCGAGTGATTAACCTAGAAATACAAATTGAGTTTATGTGAGAAGAATGATTAAAGAATGTATCAACATACATTAATAAAATCCTATTTATTTTTCAAATTGAATAACCCTTTTTATCAATTCGGGAGATCGTAGGAACATCTCCAAATAGGTTGATATCCAACCATAGATAAGAACCACCATGGCTGTGGCCATCAAGTTATTCTTAGCTATGAAGGTAGGTAATTATACCGATTACATATCACATATATGTAACTATCACATTATGCTATCAACTAATTGAATGCTTGCATAAATCATTGGATTGTTAACTCATTAACAAGTATGCGACATTATACATAGCACCCAACTGCACCTCTCTTTACATCGACCTTGGCTGTGGCACAACAAATCGATGCTCCAAGCTTAAGGCTGACCCATTAATCAAGAAATAGTTTTAATATGGTTGGAGCTTATTCAACCGTTTAGTCAGGCTTGGATGTGTCCAACAACCAAAACTAAGGATTGACCTCTGACTCCAACTACATTATTCATAAACTAATTCCATGGTTTGAACATGTTGAGGTTCAAGCCGGGTATGGATGTGTCCATCAACCCAAACGAGAAACAAAACTCCGATTCTAACCATATTAATGGAAGGTGTTGGCCTTAATATTTTGTAAGGGATTTTGCGTCTCATCTTTTCTAAGCACATTCATGACATATAATCATGTCATGACTAACGATTTCCTTAATGAAGTATGTATGTGACTTAAGTTATCAAGTCTCATTAATTGAATTAGGAACCGGATTTCCTAATTCTAATTTCATACTTTATTGAAGGAATTGTTTTGGGAAACAATTTCCTAAATTGTCATAATCAATTTCGGAATAATATGTTTAAGACTTTGATTTCTCTAAATCAAAACTTATTAAATTAAGAGACAATTCCCTTAATTCAACCACATATTATTTTCATGAAAATCTCATTTAAGAAACTCTATAGGAAACTATTTTCCTAATTAATTTTGGAGACAACAATATGTAAGAGCATCACCTCTTAAAACATATTTTAATCATGGATTTAATTAATTACAACAAATTGTTTTCTAATGGTAGCTCCCCGAGGCTCAGATACCCAAAGAAAAGTAATTTGTCGTAAATCCAATTTGGTCCGCTTCGGAAGCGCAACCAAATTAAACATGACAATTTCATTTAAAATTGGGAAATTAAATTACAACAACTAACTTTAAATTGGACGGCTCCCCGAGGCTCAATCCAAAATAAAGAATTTTGTTGTCAATTTAAAAACCAATTCAAATTTAATTGTCAATTAATTGTCCATAAATTTGTCTAGACTTTCTTGAAAGAAAGTGCCCAAAATTGCGAGATTTCATAATAGGTTTTCAGATTAATTGTAAGTTTCTGGTACAAAGAAAACTTACATATTTCCAAAGTTGGAAAATTTCTAAATTAGAAAATTTCCAAGATTGGAAAGTTTCCAAAGATGGGATGTTTTCACAATTATTATAAAATTTCAGAAACTAGGAAATTTCAAACGTTTGCGAAATTTCATGAGGATTTCCAAAATTTGAAATTCCTAAATCTAAAATTTATTATAATTGGAAAGTTTCCATATTTGAAAAATTTTCCAAAATTGAGATCATGACAAAGTTTTCCGCAAAACAATTTTATGATTATGTCGAATACTAACCGGCTCTAATACCACTGTTGGGACCGGGTGCATGTCGACAAGGATACGGGTTCGTAAAACTTTAAATTTTTACGTGCAGCGGAAGAATTAACATAATAATTTCTCAAATTATTTTAACCACGTATCTAACATGCTACCTTATGATGTGTGGACATGATCATAAATTAAAAACTTTTGCGGAAAAGTAAACTAATTTACTTTGTTCCTCACGTAACTCGAAGAAAAGGGACGAGATCCAACCGTAGCGTCCCTTGGAAGCTCCGCCTCTATTCGCGTCCACGCCGAGTTCTCTTCGGGATGACTTCACAAAGTCACGAGTTTTGTGCCGACGAGAACTACTAGATTCTCTGAAGGCACAACTAGAACAACAAGAGAAAAGAATGGAAACTAACCAAAAGGAAACGGAATCTAAATTCCGGGAAGGAGGGAGATGCGATCCGCTTCTTTTCTTCTTGGTTGGCTTCTCCTTGGTGTTGTTGGCTCACGGCAATCTTCAAAGGAAGGTGGTGCGCCGGCCCTAGGGTGGAAGGTGCGCCGGCCCTAGCTTGTAGAGGAGGGCGTCGGCCCTAGGAGGAAGGAGAAGGGGAGGAAGAGAATAAAAGAGAGAGAGGGAGAGAGTTAATCTCTTGATTACTCTATTTCGATTAGGAATTCAAGGCTTACCTTTGGTTCCTTTATATAGTGGCCTCTCTCTTACCAAGTCTCTCTTTTAACGGAATTAGTTATCATAAGAATTTTATCTTATAAAATTTCTTATGACTTATTCCGTTATGCCTAGTTTTATTATAACTAACTTTATAATAAAACAAATTCTTCTCTCCTTTAATTACGGAATAAATTTTATAAGAAATTTATAAACTTTCTTATTATGAAAAAATCAATTCATAATTGATTTTATAAAATTAAAATAAACCATTCCATGGATCATTTTAATTTCCATAAAAAGAATAAATTTCTATAAATTTATTTATATAAATTTCTTTATACAAATTTATTTATCCATAATTTATAAAACAAATCGCACTAGATTTATTTTATTAATTAAACCAAATAAATTGGTTTCTTCCCCTTGTTGTGGCCGGCCAAACCAAAGGGGGTTATCACCCTCTTTGGCCGGCCAAACCAAGCCGAACCGATCGCGAATTAAACTCATTTAATTCGCCCAATAAGCCTTCAAAGGACTTAGCCATTTTAAGTTTCCGTTGCGCCTCTGATTAACTCAGATTCGACTTATTTCTCTTGATTGGAAAATCTAATTTTTAACTCGTTTTAAATCCCTTGGATTACTCGTAATGCGTGTGACTAAATAGACTTTCGATTTATATTGGCCGTCTATAATCAACTAATTATAGAACGATCATGAGTGGCACCTAGTAGTACATCATGACCCCCAATTAATCGAAAGATCAACGGTTTGACCTCAGAAGTAATTCTGAAACCCTTCAGCAGCTCTAATGAATCGTGCCCCATTCCCTTCACCATCTTATACCCACTTGGTTCAGGACACGGTCTATTTGTGTCAGTCCCCACTAGGCTGACTACGTCACACCTAGCCCAAGTAGTGTCTTTCTCGTCCTTTGGATTTCTAATTACTCTCATGTATTTAAGAGACTCGCACTCTAAACATGATATGCTCTGGCCAGAGGCTTTGAGTAACAATCCGACGATAGGCCTGGGTATACATCTCCTCGCAAGAAGTGGTGAATCCTTTGTAGGCTGCTCAAACATCTTCGGGCACTTCGGCTTATACCCAATCATCCTGGGTCCACACCTCCTAGGAGATACTTGCTTAAGATGTTAAAGTATAAGTCTCCATGACCAAGATGACTTGAACACCGCAAGTCAAAGGAACATCGCACTTAAGCTGCAGTAAGAACTTCATTGACATATCTATATAGATTACCATATGAAGTTTTACAGCTAGTCACTCCAATGAACTAGTTCCCTTAACTAGCATCCATGTTTATCTCCGGACATCCCAATGTCACCAGCCAGTGAGAATCAGCTGATTAGAGAATAACCCATGCTAGTCTCAACAGAATTGATAATGTCCGTTTTTATCAATTCATCGACTAGGGATATTTTCAATACTTCACAATTGCACATTTAGAGATAATCACTAGTTGTGATCCCATCACAAATTCTCTTAAGCTGTGAATTGTATTGCGGACATTCAGTAGATGAGTTTAAGATCCCAATCAAATACACAAACATGTATACTCAAATAGTGAATTATCATTTATTAAAATGAATATTTACAATCATAAGGCGATTGCCTTAGGACACTTCTCTCATATCACTAACAGAAGGGGCCCACGCGGTTCGGCTCCTCTTTCGTCAATCCACATTGAAGAGTCTGAGTCGCTTTAGCGTCGGTTTCGATTTTTCGTTTCAGAGCGGTGTCCCACTCTGTGTAGCTTTGAGGAAGTCCATCAGCATTTTTGGGTATCTCCAGTCCGGACTGGATGATGATCCACATGTCCACCTGAGTTTTCAGGTGGACCTCCATTCGACTTTTCCAGTAAGAAAAGTCTTCTCCACTGAAAAGTGGAGGTCTGGCGGTGCTGAATCCCTCTTGTATGACCATTTGATTTGTAAAAGAAAACTAACAAAAAAATATCCCAAGACTTGGTCTTGGATTAGTAGTGCGGGATAAGGATAATAAAATATTAAAAAAAAAATTTTTTTTGGTTAAAAAAATTCGAATGAGAAAAAGAAATAAAAATCCGAAAAAATTTTCAAACTGGTGGTTGCACCAAGTTTGAACTTCCTCGCTCTGATACTACTTGTTGGATCGAGAAAACCAATAGAGGGGGGGGGGGGTGAATATCGGAAATCATTTTTCGGAAATTTTAGAGCAAGTACGCCGCGGAAATTAAAAATCACAACACAGAGACACAGTCGATTTTACTTGGTTCGGAGCCTGTGTCGACTCCTACTCCAAGGCCCACGGTCGTTGACCGTTTACTTTGGGCAATTCTATATACGGCGCAAACAGTTTACAAAATTTGATTACAAAATAAGTGCAGTAAATAATAATCAAAAAACGCTCTTCTTTACCGACGTCCGGAGTAGATCGACTTTTTCGGAGCAGCGGGACGTCGTCGGCTCGAGTTGGAAGGTTTCCGGAGCAAGGCTCAAGAGCAGAAGAGCTTTGAGACGTTGAGTGAATTGATGTCCTGAAGCCTTGGTCGAGGGCCCTTTATATAGGGCCTGGGGGCGCCCGGGACGTCGGGGGCGCCCCCACGTGGCCTTTGATCCGAAGTCTCGGTCAGCGTCTGATCCCTTTATCTTCAGGATCAGCTTTGACCGGGGCGCCCGGAGCGCTCGGGGCGCCCGGATTGACCGGGTCAAAGTGTTATCTGGCTTCGAAGAGAGCTGCTTCAACAGTTGGTGCTGGGGGCGCCCGCAGCGCAGGGGGCGCCCGGGAGTTGTACTGTTTGAAGCTGCTTTTTTACTTGTGTGTTTTGTGTTCACCTTGGGGGCGCCCGGGACACTCCGGGCACCCTGGTCAGCTGTTGCCTCACTCCTTTGAGGCTCTCTGAGCTGCAAACACTCGTTCCTTCGGTCCTGCATCCAGGGTTAGTCCAAAACACAACAAGACATTAAGTGGTTAGTTTATACAGCCTTAGCTGTCTTGGTTCTGACTTTGGGCCTCCAAAATGGAACCCTAGGTCGAACCGACGCTTACTGTTCCCTCGACGGGGAACGCATCCTCACCTACTCCTCTCGGGAGAATTTACCTGATGCCAACCGTTCCTCTGGTTGGACTTTTGCCTGACGGTCCTTTGTCAGGTCTTGGATGCCGAGCTGCCCTTCGCCCGGTGCCTAGCATTCCTTCGATAGGGCTTCAGTCCCAGGCTGTCCTTCGCCTGGTGCCTAGCAGTCCTTCGCTAGGGCTTTTGACTCTTGTGTTCCTTCGCCAGTGCCTAGCAGTCCTTCGCTAGGGCTTTTTACCCTGGCATTCCTTCGCCGGTGCCTAGCAGTCCTTTGCTAGGACTTTTCCTGCACACTAGAGTAACTTGTTAGAAAACAAGTAAGACTTAACTTTTGACCTCTGTTGCCATTATCAAAACACAGGTTTGACTTGGGTGCATTCTGCACCAACAGTCTCAGCTACTCCTGACCTCTTCTGGACTCACTGAACTCTCTTCAGCCAAGCCCAGGTCAGCTCGTCAGCTTCCAGTCGTTGCCAGCCCACGCCAGTCGTCCGTTGTAACCTGAGAAGAAGAAACAGCCAAACCTGCTCAAAGGAAAGCCTGCCATTGACTCTCCTCCAATGTTTGAACCGTCCCTGTAAAGCCTGCATACTTCAACAGAAGCTTAGCAAACCATATCAAACGTAATCAGCAGTGTATTAGTGTATCAGACGAGAAAACAGATGCGATCATAAACTTCTGACAGCGTATTTGAATTAAAATTCAGCTTCTGATTGGTCCCCAGACTGATCAGAGAGGACCCTGATCGGTCACCAGACCGATCAGGATAGGCTCAGTCCGATCAGGCTCCAGCCTAATCGGTCCCCAGTGAGAAACACGAAATCGCGACTTTCTAGTGATCGATCACCAGATCGATCCCAAGTAGTGGATCGGTCACCAGACCGATCCACCCCTTTCTCTAAGAATTTTCCAGCTTCACAGACCAACCCTCCTGATCGGTCACCGGACCGATCAGAGCGGGTCCTGATCGGTCTGGTGACCGATCAGGCCACTCTCAGTCCAATCAGGCTCCAGCCTGATCGGTTATAGTGAGAAGCTCGCGACAATTGATCGTTTACCAGAACGATCTGAAGGTCTCCCTGATCGGTCACCAGACCGATTAGGAGCCGAACAGAAAAGCTTCTGTTCTCTCCCTGATCGGTCACCAGACCGATCAGGAGCCGAACAGAAGACAACCAAAGTCTCTGTATGCTCCCTGATCGGTCACCAGACCGATTAGACATCACTGGATCGGTCACCAGACCGATCCACGAAGGAAGTTCATGCCAACTTCCCTGATCGGTCACCAGACCGATCAAGCCAAGGTCAATACCACTCTATGTCAAGAGAACGGGCCTCCCAGCCTTTTCTGACTCGTGCTCAGTCCCCCGGACCAAGACTCCGTGCCCAGCTTCGCTCATCGGGACTCCATTCAACCTAGCTTCCCAAGCTAGGACCTGGCTTCCCAAGCCAGGGTTTCATCCAACCTAGCTTCCCAAGCTAGGACCTGGCTTCCCAAGCCAGGGTTTCACCTAGTCCCACTAGGTGTGCCTAGCCCCACTAGGTCTTTTCCACTTCACCTAGTCCCACTAGGTGTGCCTAGTCCCACTAGGTCTTTTCCACTTTACCTAGTCCCACTAGGTCTTTTCCACTTCACCTAGTCCTACTAGGTCTTTTCCTAACCCGAATTCATTCAACCAAACTTAAATCGTTGTCAACACCAAAACAACAACCGGGCCAGACTGCATCAACACCATGATGGGGTTGTTGGCCCGCGAGATGTTGGTACTCTCATTATCCTATCTTTGACGTTATTGTCGTCGGAATTGTTAGCTCCTCTTGTCACGCCCCCAGAGGCACATGCTTACTCTAAAATCGGGCAGCATCTCCCCTGTACGGCGGACAAGTTGGGACAAATAATACAACACTTACAATCATAAAATATGGCTCAGCCATCATAACAGGAAATAAAAACACAACCACGCAGTTTTATATCAATATGAATAATACAGATACAATAACTTAAATTTAGCAAAACCTTTAATGACTTTTAGCAGAAATAAAGCTGAAAGAAAGTCCGAATATAAAGGAAACTCAATATAAGTTCAAAAACGAACATACCTCTATTACGACAAATATCGGACTAATAAAATAAATCCAGTCTTGGAAATGAAAATGTGGAACTCACGAAGTGTAGAAAATAAAACAACTACGACAAACAAACTAAACCAGAAAGCAACCAACCAGAAAGCAACCAGAAATAAACGGTGCAAGTATGGTGCATGATACCAATACACACAAACAACCGAATAACAACGAACAACCGAATAACGACGATGTAAACTACCAAAAGCAACCAACCAGAAAGCAACCAGAAATAAACGAATGTGCAACTAAATTACTAGGTAAGATGTCTCTAATGTCAACCATCCTAGTGGTGTTTAATGAAAAACCAACGAGCGATATTTCACAGAAATAGAAAATGAACGAGAGACTGTACGAATATAAATTTTCAATTTAAACTCGAAGGTCAAACAAGAAAGTATCAACAGGCGATATAAAATAAACAACAACAATAAACAAGGTCAAGCAGACATATTTAGATATAACAAGCCATGCATTAAGATAAGGTGAAGTACCCACCTTTTATGTAGAAGTTCGTAAACGAGGACCTTCTACGATCAACCAAACGAGTCCAAATTAAGGTCCTGAGTCAATACAAAAGTTTAACTAATTATATAATTAAATAAATTAGTTAAACTGCATATAAACAAAATAACCATAATTACAACATCTTTTTAATCAATTGTATCTATCCATTATAATTGATTAATCCACCCAACGAAATATCGAGTACCAACAAAAATCAAATCAACCTCAGATCAAATTCCCCAATTTAGCCTAAAGAACAATTTCCAATTCGACCTAAACCTTAACCATTAAGCAAATCCTTTAGGGTTCAAAGTGAAGGGTAGAATAATATCAACAGTTCAACATCCAATGGTGTAGGTGTACGCATCTAAATACTAATCTGATTACACTCCTTTTCCAAGTAAAACCCCATTGCAACTTGCCCCTTACAATTTATGAACCAATACAATTCATGAACCATCCCAACCACTAAGCCCTCTTTTCATTCCTAACCTGATCAGCTCCAATAATCAAGCAACACTACTCAACAAGCCACGACAACCACAACCAACCCTCAACCCAAGTGGAGATTATGGTTGAGAGAACAACCAAAACCAAGGATTTCATGCTACTCCAAACAACATCTTCCCTAGGCTCAAGGATGGCTCACGGCGAACCCAAAGCATGGTTAAAATCAAGATATGCATCTAATCAGAAACAACCAAACACATTCATCTCTAAAAGTATTGATACCTAGCCAAATAAAAGCAATGCATAGCAAAACAATCTGCCACCCGAATGAATAAACAATCCCTACCTTGATATCTCTCCCAATCTGGCAACTCGGCGCAGGAGGAGGAGGATTGCCGGCTTCGCTCGTCGTACAGGGACTGTCGGCAGTTGGCGTCGGCTTCGGGTGATAAAACAGCATAGAGGAGAGGAAGAGAGTGGGTGTGGCGGCTTTGGCTAGGGTTCCACGCAAGGGCAGGTGTTTGCCGGCTTGTTCGCGCGAGGAGAAGAGGAAGGAGAAGGACTTGTTTGCGCGAGGAGAAAAAGAAGAAGAAGGACGCTTGCGATGGCTTCGGCAGCGAGGAACGACTCACGCGTGATGCGTGCGCCATCGGGGCGAGGAGGAAATGGGGGAAAGAGGAATTGTTTAGGGTTTATAAATTAGTTTTGGCTTTTTGCACGAAAGCCCTCCCAGTTTGTTTATTCCCAACTAGGCCTTTAGTTTTCAAAATTTTCCATTAAATTTTGGTATTTAACATTCTCTCCCACTAACAAAAATTTGGTCCCCAAATTTCGCTAGTAAATCACAACAGATACTAGTCAACCAAAACAGGTACTAGTCAATCGCAACAAGTATCAACAACTCAGATATAATATAAATACTAAATGCAGCCCAACCATACGCACCTCAAGTAAATAGAAGAGGGTAGCGAGCTTTGATCATATCCTCGAGCTCCCAAGTAGCTTCCTCATCAGAGTAGTGTTGCCAACAACTTTGACCAATCGAACTATCTTGTTCCTCAATCGATGTTCTTTGTGGTCCCGTATCCGCATAGGTACCTCCTCGTTGGTCGCATCTGGCTGAAGTGAGGCCGACACCTCCGATAAAACATGTGTAGGATCTGGTACATATTTCCTCAACATGGAAACATGGAATACATCGTGAACTCCAGCCAAAGACGGTGATAATGTCAGACGATAAACTACTGCTCCAATCCGCTCCAAAATCTGGAAAGGTTCAATGTAGCACGGAGCTAGCTTACCTCGCAACCCAAACCTCTTCACCCCTTTCATGGGTGACACTCGTAAGAATACATGATCGCTCACGGAGAACTCCAAGGGTCTGCATCTCCGATCTGCATAACTCTTCTGGCGATCCTGAGCCTCTGACAGCCTGCGTCTGAAAATATGGACTAGCTCTGCATCACGTTGAATACTCTGAGGTCCTAGCAACTGAGATTCCCCAACCTCCACCCAGAGGGTGGGTGTCCTGCAAGCTCTACCATACAACGCCTCGAAGGGTGCCATCTGAATAGCCGAATGATAGCTATCATTATAGGCAAACTCAACCAAGTGCAGGTGATCCTCCCAGTTGCCTCCAAAGTCCATAACGCAGGATCTCAACAAATCCTCTAGCGTTTGAATGGTACGCTCTGACTGTCCGTCCGTTGCGGATGAAAGGCTGTACTGAATCAAAGCTCTGTACCCATAGCCTATTGCAAACTCTACCAAAATCGCGAAGTAAAATGCTGGTCTCTGTCTGATATGATGCTCAGAGGGATACTGTATAGTCTGATAATCTCATGGCAGTACAACTCTGTCAGCTTGTCTACTGAATCTGTCCTCTAAATCCCCAAGAAATGAGCGGATTTGGTTAATCAATCAACGATCACCCAAATCACATCATGTCTTCTCTAAGACCTCGGTAATCCCACAATGAAATCCATCGTAATGTGCTCCTATTTCCACTCAGGAATAGGGATCTTCTGCAGTAATCTAGCAGGTCTGATGCTCGGCCTTCACCTGCTGGCACACTAGATATCTAACAACAAAATCCACGATGTCTTTCTTCATACCATTCCACCAGTAGGAACATCTCAAATCTTGGTACATACGGGTTCCGCTAGGATGTATCGCAAACCGAGATCGATGAGCCTCCTGAAGCAACTCATCCATGATCGAATGTGACCTAGGTATGCGCAATCTCCCTTGGAAATATAGAATACCCTCGTCATCTCGTGTAAAGTCAGTCTGCTACTCAGAGGCTATCCGGCTGCCTAGAAACTGCAAATGCTGATCACTAGCCTGAGCCTCTCTGATCCTCGTCCTGATCGAAGACTGAGCAACCATAGTCACCAACAACCCTTTCTCTGTCTGACCCTGCTCCTCCAATCCCAACTCTGAGAAGCTTTGAACTAAGTCGGTGACCATAACCTGGTGACAAGCCAGAACACTCCAGGATTTTCTGCTCAGTGTATCTGCAACCACATTAGCTTTCCCTAGATGGTAGCTAATAGTACAGTCATAATCCTTCAGAAATTCCATCCATCTTCTCTAACGAAGATTCAGCTCCTTCTGAGTGAATAAATACATGAGACTCTTGTGATCCGTGAAAATCTCAAATGTGACACCGTAGAGATGATGTCTCCATATCTTCAGGGCAAAAATAATGGCTACAAGCTCTAAATCGTGAACTGAATAGTTCTTCTCATGCTCCTTAAGCTGACGAGAAGCATATGAGAGGACCCGTCCATGATGCATCAAAACTGCGCCCAAACCCTGATGTGATGCGTTAGTGTAGAGTACCAAACCGTCCTCGCCTGAAGGTAACACCAAAACAGGCGCAGACACCAATCGTCGCTTGAGCTCCTGAAAACTGTTCTCACAAGCCTCTGTCCAAACAAATTTCACGCCTTTTCTGGTCAGATGTGTCAATGGTGAAGCAATGCTGGAAAATCCCTCAACAAATCGTCAATAATAACCAGCCAATTAGAGAAAATTGCGCACCTCTTGAACTGACTTCGGCTGCTCCCAACTGGTGATAGCCTCGATCTTCTAGGGATCTACGGAGATACCTTTACTAGAAACAACATGTCTGAGAAAATCCACAGAAGAGAACCAGAAAGCACATTTGCTAAAATTCGCATACAACTACTCCCGCCGGAGCGTCTCCAGGACGATGCGAAGATGGCGCACATGTTCCTCCTCGAAACGGGAGTAAATCAGAATGTTGTCAATGAAAATAATAACAAACTGATCTAAATACTCCATAAAGACCTGATTCATCAAATCCATAAATACTGCAGGAGCATTGGCAAGCCCAAATGGCATTACCAAAAACTCATAATGTCCGTACCGGGTGCGGAAAGCCGTCTTCTGGATATCTGAATCTCTGATTCTTAACTGATGATATCCTGACCACAAATCAATCATAGAATACACTGAGGTATTCTTTAGATGATCAAACAAGTCTTCAATATGAGGCAGGGGATATTTGTTTTTGATGGTCACTGCATTCAACTGCCTGTAATCGATGCATAACCTCATAGAACCATCTTTCTTCTTTACAAATAGAACTGGCGAACCCCATGGAGATACGCTAGGATGAATGAATCCCCTGTCAAGCAACTCCCGAAACTGGACCTTTAGCTCGTCTAACTCCTTAGGCACCATATGATACGGAGCCTTTGATGTCGACGCAGTCCCCGGAATCAACTCAATCATAAACTCGACTTGCCTTCTAGGAGGCAAACCAGGAAGCTCCTTTGGAAATACATCCGGAAATTCTTGGACCACTGGAACATTCGAGAGTTGAGGGCTACTGCTGTCATCAGTGCAGATCAATAACAATAGAAAACCCTAACATCCATGCGATATAAGCTTCTGGGCCTAAAGTGCAAAGATAATAGAAATCCCGTCATCTCTGGTGCCAATGAATTCCCACGAGGGTTGGTTCGGAGGCCGAAAAGTGACGACACTCGCTTGACAATCAACTGTGGCATGATAGGCTGCCAACGAGTCAATGCCCAAAATAATATCAAACTCTACCATCTCAAGTACTGACAGATCCATGGTGAGAGTATAATCGCCGAAATCCAACAGACACGCCTTGACTTCCTGCGTGATATCCAATACCTCACCTGATGGCAGAGACACTGATAGACGTTGTGATCTAAGAGTAGGCAACCTACTAATCTTTTCCATAAACAACTATGATATAAAAGAACTAAAACTACCAGTATCAACAAGCAATTCAGCAGGAAGTGCATAAACTGAAATTATACCATGGAAGACCGAGCCATCGGCTCGCTGTGCCTCCTCTCTGGTAACTGCATAAACTCGATCTGTCTCTGGAGCTGGAGGTGGCAATGCCAAAACCGGCTGTGGCTGAGAAGATGAAGGTCCGACAGTCTGCTGGGGCTGATATCGAAAAGGCCCAACCGACTACTGAGACTGATATCCCGAAGCTCCAACCGACTGCTGATGCTGATAAACTGCAAGCTGGTATGTGGGGTATGGGTGCTGATAATATGACCCCATCCCAAAATACTAAGATGCCACTTGTGAGGGGTACTCATGCCCTGGCATACAATAAATCTGAACTAGTGGAGGAACTGCCTGCAGACGTCCTGTCTGCTGTTGACGGGATGACGTCTGAGTCTGACGACCACCTCGCTGTGGCTTCTGCTGTCCAGATCAACTTCCCTGGGGAGTAACTGTTACCGAATTATGCTGAGCCTTCAAAGGACAACCTTGACTCTCATGACCTGGAAGCTTATAATAATAACAGATAGGGTGCTCTAGGGGACAATCTGGTCTGCTGTGGTCCCTAGATCCACACTGAAAAGAATGAGCGCCACCAGTAGCAGACCTCCGGGTCTGCTGAGAACCTTGCAACGATCTTGCTGAAAACCATCTAGACTTTTGGGGTCGAGACTGAGGCTCAGAAGTCTCCTGTATACTCTGACTCCTGCTACTGCGCTTCTGTCCAACAGTTTACTGTTTCTGTGTCCCTACTGAACCCTGAGCTGACTGTTTTCCTATCTTCTTATCACCATGCAACTGATGCTGGATCATCTCGATGTGTAGAGCCCGATCCAGAGCCTCTCGATAAGGAGTAGGAGTCCATCCAAACATACGTAACTGGATATATCCAGCTAAGCCCTGTGTGAACTGTGTCGTCCGCTCATCCTTTGTAGCCACCAACTGAGTACAAAACTCCACCAGGCGGTTGAATTCAGCCTCATACTATAAAACTGAGCGATCTCCCTGATGAAGAGCAAGAAACTCCTGCCGTTGAGCCGTACGAAACACAGTAGGATAATATTTGCCCTCAAAAGCTTCCTGAAAAGAAACCCAAGAAATTGGCCATCCACCAATAATAATCTTCTGCATGTTCCACCAAGTGACGACCTGATCTCAAAGGTGATAAATAGCCAACTCCACCTTCTTTATGTCTATGAGGGTCATATAGCTGAAGGTACCCTCCAATATCTCCAACCAGGCACGAGCAGCAAACAGATCTAGTTCTCTATGGAACAGTGTGAATCGACCCTTCACAAACGCTGCCAACAACGGAATCCGAGTTCTATCCAGAATCCAACCTCTTGGGCAGGGGGTACCACTGATGGCATTCCAGGGACTGCCACTGATGGCACTGATGGACCTGCCTCTGAGGGTACAACTGAAACTGCTGTCGGATAAGGAGGTGGTACTCTTCGTGGTAGAGGTCTCAGCTCACCCAAACGTTCTCGGTGAGCAGATCCTCGACCAGTCGGCTCCACTCCGGTGGACCTCTCAACCTCCTGACTCGTGTCTCCCTCGGCTTCCTCTGGTCTCCCCCATGATCATTGTCCATAACCACGAGCACGGGGTGGAGACAACTTAATACGATGAGGCATACCTGTTATCAACACCAACACACCTTACTTATATATAATTTTATCAAAATTTAAAACCAACTTACTTCTTATTTGCCGGGAGAGATCTTGTTGATGCTAAGTCCCAAAACACAACCAGATCGAACCATGTCAAGAAAATGACTCCGCAAAAATACAACTAAATTCATAAAATATAGATAGACCTCGTAAAATAACTCCGTAAACCCACAGACACCAAAACATCGCAAAACCTTGCTCTGATACCAAAACTTGTCACGCCCCTAGAGACACATGCTTACTCGAAAATGGGACAGCATATCCCCTGTACAGCGGACAAGTTGGGACAAATAATACATCACTCACAATCATAAAATATGGCTTAACCATCATAACAGAAAATAAAAACACAACCATGCAGTTTTATATCAATATGAATAATAAAGATACAATAACTTAAACTTAGCAAAACCTTTAACGACTTTTAGCAGAAATAAAACTGAAAGAAAGTCTGAATATAAAGGAAACTCAATATGAGTTCAAAACAAACATAACACTACTACGACAAATATCGGACTAATAAAACAAATCCAGCCTTAGAAATGAAAATGCGGAACTCACGAAGTGTAGAAAATAAAACAACTACGACAAACAAACTAAACTCAACTCCAAAATGAAGCGACATGGTGGGACTAGCAACTGGTTCCTTTCCTGGCTCCAAGTGATTTAACTACTTGCTACCTGAAATAAAAATACGAAGCAGGGGTGGTGAGTCCGGGCGGACTCTGCGGGTATATGAGTTGACAATAGCATGACATCATAAAGATATAAGAAACAGTAGATAGCAACGGTGTACAATCTCTAAGAAAAAAAGAGGATACCAAAACCTATATAAAACAAAGTTAAAACATGCGACATAACATAGCATCAAACAAACATGCATGTCAACCAAATGCAGCAACCATATCTCATAAAAGTGCAACAACCACAAGAAAATACATAAATGCAATAGATGTACATGATACAATGACATGTGTCACCCCTGACGTCAGTCAAGCCGCCAACACATCACATCTGTGTGCCCGAGTGGGTAGGGATGTGACAACTGTACATACTTCAACGAATACCATAGATATGTGTGGTTAAGTGGACAGGATGCTGGAGAGCCAACTACTCCAAAACCCCGATATATAGTGGGAACTATCAACAGCTCTGATATCCCTCGAAAACAACGGTGAGGGTGTCAACTGCTTGCCTACAACTCCAACATCCACTGTACATGAGTGGTCGAGTGTGGCGTAACAGGACGGTTGCTCCCACTCTAGCAACTACCACAACAAGTGGTTGAGTGACAAAGCAACTAGATGACTGACGACGACTTAACCACATGGAAGCCCAACAGTTGTCAGTATGTAACGGTGCAAGTATGGTGCATGATACAAATACACACAAACAACCGAATAACAACGAACAACCGAATAACGACGATGCAAACTACCAAAAGCAACCAACCAGAAAGCAACCAGAAATAAACGAATGTGCAACTAAACTACTAGGTAAGATGTCTCTAATGTCAACCATCCTAGTGGTGTTTAATGAAAAACCAACGAGCGATATTTCACAGAAATAGAAAATGAACGAGAGACTGTACGAATATAAATTTTCAATTTAAACTCGAAGGTCAAACAAGAAAGTATCAACAGGCGATATAAAATAAACAACAACAATAAACAAGGTCAAGCAGACATATTTAGATATAACAAGCCATGCATTAAGATAAGGTGAAGTACCCACCTTTTATGTAGAAGTTTGTAAACGAGGACCTTCTACGATCAACCAAACGAGTCCAAATTAAGGTCCTGAGTCAATACAAAAGTTTAACTAATTATATAATTAAATAAATTAGTTAAACTGCATATAAACAAAATAACCATAATTACAACATCTTTTTAATCAATTGTATCTATCCATTATAATTGATTAATCCACCCAACGAAATATCGAGTACCAACAAAAATCAAATCAACCTCAGATCAAATTCCCCAATTTAGCCTAAAGAACAATTTCCAATTCGACCTAAACCTTAACCATTAAGCAAATCCTTTAGGGTTCAAAGTGAAGGGTAGAATAATATCAACAGTTCAACATCCAATGGTGTAGGTGTACGCATCTAAATACTAATCTGATTACACTCCTTTTCCAAGTAAAACCCCATTGCAACTTGCCCCTTACAATTTATGAACCAATACAATTCATGAACCATCCCAACCACTAAGCCCTCTTTTCATTCCTAACCTGATCAGCTCCAATAATCAAGCAACACTACTCAACAAGCCACGACAAGCACAACCAACCCTCAACCCAAGTGGAGATTATGGTTGAGAGAACAACCAAAACCAAGGATTTCATGCTACTCCAAACAACATCTTCCCTAGGCTCAAGGATGGCTCACGGCGAACCCAAAGCATGGTTGAAATCAAGATATGCATTTGATCAGAAAACAACCAAACACATTCATCTCTAAAAGTATTGATACCTAGCCAAATAAAAGCAATGCATAACAAATCAATCTGCCACCCGAATGAATAAACAATCCCTACCTTGATATCTCTTCTAATTCGGCAACTCGGCGCAGGAGGAGGAGGATCGCCGGCCTCACTCGTCTGACAGGGACTGCCGACAGTTGGCGTCGGCTTCGGGTGATAAAACAGCTGAGAGAAGAGGAAGAGAGGGGGTGTGGCGGCTTTGGCTAGGGTTCCACGCAAGGGCAAGTGTTTGCCGGCTTGTTCGCGCTAGGAGAAGAGGAAGGAGAAGGACTTGTTTGCGCGGGGAGAAGAAGAAGAAGAAGGACGCTTGCAATGTCTTCGGCAGCGAGGAACGACTCACGCGTGATGCGTGCGACGTCGGGGCGAGGAGGAAATGGAGGAAAGAGGAATTGTTTAGGGTTTATAAATTAGTTTTGTCTTTTTGTAAGAAAACCCTCCCAGTTTGTTTAATCCCAACCAGACACTTAGTTTTCAAAATTTTCCATTAAATTTCGGTATTTAACACCTCTACATCCTGTCCACTCAGGTCATCTAGTATAACGATAGCTGGAGTGCGTATAGACATCATGTGCACATGATGCATCGTTACATTGACATTTGTTTGCTTGCGTTTGATTGATATGCATATACAGGTTTGTGTATTGCTCTTGGTATGTGATTGTGCATTGTTCATGTGGTACGCGCAAGATTGTAGATGGTTTCAAGGGTTTTTGATCTTATTACCCCACATGTTAGACTGATACTGGTATGCGTATTTTATTCAGTTGTTTCAATTATGCTTCGATACTTCTATGAGACTGTATCCTGTCGATTATATACTCCATGTGTAGCTTATTACTGTCATGCATATCTGTATCTCTATATCCGCAAAGATTGTCCGGACTTACTCCCGTTGCTATGTTTTTTGGTTTTTACGTTGATATACTTGGAGTTGCCAGGAGAGGACCCGACAACCAATCTCCTTCCTATGTGATTGTGCATTGCTCATGTGGTACGAGCAAGCTTGTAGATAGTTTCAAGGATTTTTAATCTTATTACCCCACATGTTAGACTGATACTGGTATGCGTATTTTATTCAGTTATTTCAATTATGCTTCGATACTTCTATGAGACTGTATCCTGTTAATTCTATACTGCTTGTATAACTTATTACTGCCATGCATATCAATATTTCTATATCCGCAGAGTCCGCTCGGACTTACTCCCATTGCTATGATTTTGGTTTCCAGGTTGATATACTTGGAGTTCCCAGGAGAGGACCCGATAGCCAATCCCCTTCTCGTCGAGACGACTTTATTTTGGTTTTGCATTCTTGTAGTACTTTGTATTTCCTTACAGTCTTGTGGTCTCGTATTCGTGCTTGGTTGTGTGGATTGTATGCTTGTATGCCTCGGTTAGGCTTGAGAAGTTGATCTGTATTGTAAGTCATGCCGGTATGTAGTTTTGGTGAGTTTGATTTTGTTTGTACCACTTACTTTATTATTTGTTGTTGTTGCCAACTGTGTAGGCATTATATATATGTTTCAGATTGTCCATTGTGCTGGGGGAGATGCCCGATTTTCTATTGGACATGCGACCCTTTGGTGCGTGACAATATCTACACCTTTAATGACTATTAGAATGAATATTCGATACCCAATAGGTACGGGGACAAAAGATATGAAATCCAATCTGATTCAATCCATTGTCATCCTTAGCCTGTTCATGAATAGTCCACAACCTTTCACAAAGGTCGTTTCGTTGACTATACATACATGTTCTCTAAATTGTCTAGGGGGAATTTATACATTTGCTTCTATCATCGATTTATTTTCTTACAATCTTAAAGGAAATTTCTTGATCAATTTTTCTTACAATGGAAGCCACCGGTTCAAAGTCTGATTTTGATGCATTCAAGTTGGACCATTTCAATGGGATGAACTTCACTCGTTAGAAGGATAAATTATTTTTCCTCATTGAATTGGGTGTCTCATATCTGCTGCCGCATGATCTGTCCACGATTCCTACATTAACTAATAAGGATTCTAATGAGATCAAAGCCACTTGGAAGAAACGAGAAGAGGATGAAGTTCGCTGTAGAGGATACATACTAAATGCATTATCAGACAGGTTGTATGATCTCTTTCGTTCGATTAAATCTCCACAAGAAATCTGGAGCGCCTTGGAGAACAAATATATATATGAAAAACCAAGGTACAAACAAATTTCTGAGCATGATGTTTTTCAAGTTTCACATGTTTGATAAGAATCTATCATGGAGCAAGTTGATGAATTGCTTGTCCTAGTTTCTAACTCAAGGATATGAAATAGAAGTGTCTGATCCATTACAAGTGGTCGTTGTAATTGCAAAATTGCCAACCACTTTGAATGGCTACAGAAAGTAATTGTTGCCCCGCGGGCACGACACGGTTGGTAATGGATCACTTGGGTGATCCCTCACTTTCCAGGTTCGATTTCTTCTGACAGAGCGTGCAGTATGCTGACGGAAGAAATCACCACAGGCTGCTGCGTGATCGGGTCATCGGGTACCGATATCATCAGTGGTGAAGTCGTCACGTGTCTCCGTCCCTCGATTTACCCTCGTTGACCGGTGAGGACTGTCGTTGAAGGATGTGGGACAGGGCCGGTCAGTCAAGCGGATTAGTCGGGCATAAACTTGGATACTTCTTGTAAATCAAAAAAAGAAAAAGAAAAAGAAAGTAATTGTTACATATTTTTGAAGATTTTACTATAGAACAACTCATAAAGCATATTCAAATTGAAAAAATAACACGCATTCATGAGAATAAATTGCTTTAGAGTCTGGTTCTAAGGTTAATAATGTTGAGTCTAATACTTAGAAAATAGGATATTCTAGAAAGAAGAAAAAGTTTTCTGAAATTTTATCTGAAAATTTTGCTAACAAAAAGAACATTAACCAGGACATGTTACTTTTTATGAAAGAAATATCACTACAAGAAAGATTGCAGGGTTTACAAGAAACTAGAAGTGGCGGTAAATGCTGGACAAACTATGAATGTTTTTGAACGTCCACTAAGTCCTCTTGATATTGTTGCTATAGTTGCTGATCTTAAAATAAGCATGATAACTGAATGTAACATGATAATAAATGAAAAATCTATTGATTGGTTGTATGATTCTAGCACTTTAGTTCATGTTTGCAATGAGAAAAGTTTTATTCAAAAACTATGAAACTTACTGCAAAGGAAGAAAAGGTCTTGATGGAAAATCATGATACTGCCATAGTGCTTGCAAAAGGAACCATTTAGTTGCAATTCACTTCTAGAAATAAGATGCTCTTGATGAATGTATTGTATGTTCACGACGTGTGGAAGAATCTGATTTTTGCAAATTGTTATGCAAGAAGGGATTGGAAGGCTGTTATAGAGGTAGAGAAACTTATAATTAATTTTTAAGAATGATATATTTGTAGGACAAAGATAATCATGTGACGGAATGTTCAAACTATATATCAATAAGGATAATATTTTTGCTTATATGATTGAGTTTCCATTTATTTATGGCATGCTTGTTTATCTCATGTTAATTTTAATTTAATTAAATTTATGTCCAAGCATGGTTTAATTTCATGTCCAAATGGATTTTTTGAAAAAAATGTAAGATTTGCTTACAAGCGAAATGAAAGGATAACCAAATTACTTCAACTAATACATTTGATATATGTGAATTAAATGACCATTTTATTAGAGGTGGCAAAAGATATTTCGTTACTTTTATAGATAATCATTCCAAATTTACACATGTTTTTAATGACAATAAAAGATCAATCATTTGATTTGTTAAAAAAACTATAAAGTCTTGGTGAGAATCAATTGGGAAAAGAAAATTTAGATCCTGTGAAGTGATCAAGATGGGTGAATATTTTCTAAATTAAACATTTGAATTTTTGTGAAGACATGTGCACTCTACACACTACAACAAAATGATTTGGTCGAAAGAAAAAAAATAGAATGTTGGTAGATATGATCAATACTATGCTTATGCATGCTAAATTACCAACAAATCTATGGGAGAGGCATTACTAACCGCCTATCATGTACACAATTGGATTCCATTGAAGAAAATTTAATACTCCATATGAGTATGGAAATGAAGGAAGTCTAATCTAAGTTATTTGAAGGTGTGGGTGTGTATAGCTTACTATAGAGCTTCATATCCCAAGAGGACCACATTAGGACCTGGAGCTCTAAGAGCGTTTTTATGATATATGCTGAAAATTCAAAAGCATATAAATTGTTTTGATGCAGATTCTAATGCTATTATAAATTTAGGGGCATTGAATTTTTAGAAACAATATTTCTTAAAGATTCAAAAGTTAATCCACAATCAAACAAAGAAGTCCCCAAAAATGCAACACAAAGCACTACTATGAATTCTAATTCTTCTTCAACTAAGAAATGAAAATAAAAAAAAAACCTCCTAGTGAACCAAGCAGTCAAGGAGCAAGAAAAGAAAAGAATTTTAGTATTGATTTTATATATTCACAATCATTGATGTTTCTAGTTGAAGGAAGTAGAGATAGGCCAGTAAATGAATTGAACATTCGTAAATAACTTGGTGTTCAATTTGATAAGAGTTTGTTTATGTTCGTTTAATGCACGCAAAATAATTAAATAAACAAACTTGAACAACTCATTAAAATAAATGAACAAGCTTGAACATATAAGTGTTTAGCTTATTAATGTTCATGAACAACATTTATGAATAATGTTAATGAACAATGTCTGTGAACAATATCACGAACCATGTTCATAATAAAACTTTATCAACATACTAAATAAAAAAATTAAAATAAATACACAAGTTTAAATTATCAAGCTCAATAATCAATCAAACAAGCAAAAATTTTAAACAATTAAACAAGTTTGAATTGAGAGCTTGATAATATTTAAATAAATTAAGCTTGAACCAAACTCAAGTTCATAAAAAATAAACCAAGCCAAACTTGAATAATCATTTCAAATGCTTGGTTCATTTTAGGCTTGGCTTAGCTCAGTTACTTTATCAAACAAGTTTGAACACCCCAAAGTTTAACTCAACTTGGCTTGTTTATAACCTTAAGTAGAGATATAGATGTTGAGTAAAATACCTATTATTTTGCATTTAGAAGATGATCCAAAATAAT
>JAGFNQ010003129.1:1030081-1274306 GCA_024364735.1 Boesenbergia rotunda
AAGATTATTTGAACCATAACATAAAAGAAAAATAATATTTAAAAACATCTGATTGGGATTGCCACTGTGGCAATTGCGTACGGAGCGTAAAAAATTGAGAATGCACCGTAACACCTCTGTATATATATATATATATATACATACAAATTGTAAAATACGACAAGTAATTTTAAAATTTAAATCAAGAAATAACCTTGTAGTATATGATGGAAAATTTTCAGAAATTTTTCTGAACCCTTGGTGGAATTTATGAGGATAAATCGGATAAAGAAAACAATATAATTAGGTTATCCTATTTATTGGAGAAACTTAATATATATATAATATAAATATATATAATATATATATATATATTATATATATATAAATATATATAGATATAGATATGATATAGTTTGATTAAAATCTGACCTAGGTTTTTAATCGGCCGAAACCATCTCTTATTTCTTCTTCCCCTCTCGCGAAGCCGCAGCCAAAGCCGCGGACTCTTCCCCTCGCCCGTGCCCTAGCCGTAGCCACCGCCGGCCCGACCTCTCCTCTCTTCTCACCTTCGCGTGCTCTAAACCCGACGCCGCAGCCGTTCGGCCTGGCTTGAATCCACTGTCGTGCCTCCCTCTTCGATGCTCTTCTCCCTTGGGATCACATCGACACCATCAACCCCTCTCCGGCCGCGAGCAAGAGTGCCATCCTTCGGTGTGTTTTCGTCCCGTCTCTCATCTCCACATCGTCGAGCTTCTCTTCAACAACAAGCAAGGTGTCAACCCTTTTCGGCCATGAGCAGGGAGTTGAGTTCTCCCTCGCGACGAGCATCGTCGCCATTTCCTTCTGGCGATTATCGATTCCCTCTGCCAACTCAGGTAAGGGATTAAGCCTTTTATGGTTGCTTTTGATTGAATTGTGGCATGGGAATTTGGAAGCAAAGTTGTAGCTATGGATTGGAGATCGTATTTGATTTTTATTGTAATGATAGGTTATAAGTTTGAGCTCTCGTGATTGTTTTGTTTCAGAATCCACCGATTTGGATTTGGGTTAGCATAATGAGCTCTATTTCTAACTTGTAACTGGAATGGAATTTGTTCAGATCTGCAGGTTAAGCTTTAGGGTTGTATCGTGATGTGGTTTTGGATTTCTTAGATTAGTTTTCTGAGTTGGATCAGTTTGATAGAATCTACAAGAATTGGATGAGGTTGTAAGCTTGATTGAAGCTTTAAATTGGTTTTGTAATCAGTAAGAATTGTTTGCTAGATTGATTTTGAAGGGAGTTTGGTGTAGATGAACTCTTGGGCTTGATTGGAGTTGTTGACTTTGGGAAATTCTGCCCTATCTTGAAGCTGTGCCGTGGGCTTCAATTGATTGGTGTTTGCTGTAAGTTTTCACTTGAGGTGGTCATTTTCCCTTGGGTTCCTTCGTGAGTTGTATCAATAAACATCTCTATTGTGTTGGATGAGTTGGGTGTTAAATTTCTGGATTTGTCGTGAGCACTGTTGTGTGCCGTGAGTGTGTTTGGATGGGAATTTGGTTTCTAGATGGTTGTTTTGATTTGACCTGCCTCTACTGTTGGTATGGTTTTGGCTGGGTATTCCTTACCGTGAACTTTGTAAGTAGGCTCCAGGGTTAGAGCATATTCTGTTCTAGGTCTCCTTGTGGATTTTTATAGTTTTGTGGATTTGATGTTGTGAGCTATGATTATGAAATTATGGATTAGGTTATGATTTGGTGAACCTTGTGGAGCTATATTGAGAGCCTTGTGATTCTTGCCTTGATGGGATTGCTATCATGTTAAACCTAATTAGATCAATTAGCGGTTGATTGAGATAATTAAGGGTTAATCATTTAATTACGACTAATTAAATGAAACGGGATAATTAGGACGATCCTAATAAATTGAGATAACTCATTTAGCTATAAATTACACATTATTGTAGCTAAACAATATGCCTTTGATACAGGGCATTGATTGGATTTATCATTGCTGATTAGCGGACGGGAGGTTCTTTTTGATACGGACTTCTACTCTTGGAGGCGGGTACCCTTTGACTTATCTTTAGATATTGTCATCTTGTTATGCATAGACTGTTATAGATAGCAGTAAGATATACGCTATCCCTGTTTATTATGCCTGTTGCCTGTCTGGATACTTGTTAGTTATCCCTGAGTTATTATGCCTGTCTGGATACTTGTTAGTTATCCCTGAGTTATTATGCCTGTCTGGATACTTGTTAGTTATCCCTGAGTTATTATGCCTGTCTGGATACTTGTAGTTATCCCTGAGTTATTATGTCTGTCCTGGATACTTGTTAGTTATCCCTGAGTTATTATGCCTGTCCTGGATACTTGTTAGTTATCCCTGAGTTATTATGCCTGTTCTGGATACTTGTTAGTTATCCCTGAGTTATTATGCCTATCCTGGATACTTGTTAGTTATCCCTGAGTTATTATGCTTGTTCTGGATATTTGTTGGTTATCCCTGAGTTATTATGCAGTTAGTTCTATACAGTCTCAAGTATTGTCATATCTATATGTATGCTTAGATATCGTGAGGTATCTCTTGCGTTTGACATTGAGAGATCTGTAGATTTAGGCCAGTATACCTTGTAGGTTACCTGTATTTCCTGTTATAGGATTTCAGACTGAGACTTAGTATACTGAGGACTTGGGAGGGAGGTATGTGTATCTATCATCACCATCCTGCACTGTTGCATGCCGGGATCAGCGACTCCCTTGTGGTTGAGCCTAATCGTCTTCCGGCACATGATATGCACACACGGCCACTCATGGGTTAGTGGATACCGCTGGGTGTGTGCATTTGCTCTGTATTGCTCCGCTCGTCCGCTCATGGGTAGTGGTTTCGGAGCGTGGTAGCAGGCAGGGATCCCTTCTCTACCCATAGACCAGAGAAGATGAGAGAGATATCTCCCCCATATATATATGGGGCGGAGTGTTTACTCCACCAGCATCCTGTCCTCTCGGTCACTCAGGAGAAGTGATGGCAGAGTACGGACAGTGTCACAGCTCTACCCACTCGGCCGACACAGTATCGCCTGTCTCGGTGGCTTGACTGGAGTTAGGGGATGACCATGGCATTGCACCATGTGCATATTTTGCATCGTGCATTGTTTGCTGCACTTGATTGCTGCACTTGTTTGACATGCATATTCTGGAGACTTGTTATCTGAGATTATATGTCTATTGATATTCCCTTGGTACTTATTATCCTCTTTTCAGGTTAGATGGATTCTGGTATGTATCTTGATTCAGTATCTTCAATATACCCTTTCCTATTGTTCATATGAGGTTGTATCAGCGTAGACTTCTATTGTTATTATAACATACTATGCATATCTACTGGGTATTCGCTGAGTTTATGGACTCACACCGTTGCCATATGTTTTTATTTCAGGTTGAGATACTTGGAGTCGCCAGAAGAGCCCAGCAGCCAGTCCCTACCCATCGCGACGACATGGTTTCGTTTTGTACTTTATAGTGTGTTGTTTTTATAATTCTTTAGGCGATATGTATATGTCGTATGTGTCGTGAGCCCTAAGGTGTTGTTGTATTTGTTGTTTCGTCATAAGTCGGACCGGTCCGCAGTCAGGTATGATCTACTTAGTTGTCTTGTGTTTTATGTTGGGTTTATCTATTTTGGAGGCCTGAGGCCAAATATAAACTGCGTGGTGTTGTTATAGTTGTTGTGTGTGTATGTGTAAATTGTCCGCCGGACAGGGGAGGTGCTGTCCGATTTTCTATTGGATCAGCGACTCCTGGGTCTCGGGGCGTGACAATTTATTTTGGTATCAGAGCGAGGTTTGTCGGATACCTTCGGGACTTGTGGAGTTACGGTGTCTACTTGTTTTACGAGTCTTGTCGGATTTGTTCGGAGTGTTTTTCTCGATGTGGTTGTCTGGGACTGGGCGATGGGACTTCTTCAGGCGACAGGTATTTCTCCTGATCTTTTGGATCCCTTATCCTATTTAGGTATTGGTTAGAAAATTCTCACATATTATTGGACCATGTTACTATACCTGTATATTTAGGTATGATTTAGAAATTCTCACATGTTATTGGATCATGTTTCTATACCTGTATATCTAGGTATGATTTAGAAATTATCTCGTGTTATCGGATCATGCTACCATTCCTGTATATTTAGGTATGGTTAGAAATTCTTTCAGGACATTGGATCAGGTTGTTATTCCTGTATATTTATGTATAGTTAGAAATTTTCTCATGTTATTGGATCAATTCACAGTAGCCCATGGAGCTACAAGTTTTCTTACATTGCCTATATCTGGACAGATAAGCTAGATGTCATGTTGTGAGTACATGATCTGCAGTGATGCAATAGGGTAGCATTAGCTACATATTATTACACTTAGTAAAGGATTGATACATTCTGTTTTCTTTAGGGGCTTTGACCATGGGTCACTTGTACTTTGTTGTTGACTTAGAAAGTACATGTTGATGGGTGATTTGATCTAATAGGAGAAATTGTGAAGCTAGTTGCTGGACACTTATGGGGTACTGTTTTTACTTGGTCCGAATAACCAAGCAGGTATCTACGGACTTATGATTTGCGCGGAGGCAAATCACTTACAAGATTAGGTCATCTCGGGTTAGATGATATCGAAGATGACTTGTGGGGAAATAAAGGAATTGCTTCATGAGTATGTTGAGATACTCCTGAGAGGTAACATGTCGCTAGCTCCTTATATGGAGTAGGACCCTAGAGGGTTTTGACTATGGAATGGAGGAATTAGACTGTACTGGATTATGAGTCAATGGTCGGTGTGACTCGCTAATTGCTACGCTAGTCTATGAGGGATTCTGACTCATGAATTGAGTGTATAGGGCTGGATAATCTTGATGGTGCATCGGGATATATAACCCGCTAGGGTGTGAAGGATGGGGAGTTAGCTGTATCCTTATCTTCCGTTGAGATATTGGACATTAATCAGGAGGTCAAAGATGTCCATTGGTTTTCGGTTATTATATCTCCATCGTGGACCTATTAGTTCACGGGATGATAAGGTTGTTATCACCGTTGACTTTCTTGTTGGTGTTGAGAGGTGGGTTGAGATTGACGGATCTCTATGATATGTTGTATTTGAGGTTTCTATTAGTGGACATGGACCTATCGGATTGTAGCTTTTTGATGGATCATCGGGTGGATAAATGATCTTTCGGTGGTCGATTATTTGGGAAGTCTGTTATTGATAGCAGTATATGATACGACATATTAGCACAATTTTAACTTATATGTTATCTTCTGACGGCCTATTGAAGGATATATGTATATGCCTTGTGATGTTTGGAGGATGTTATTGACTTGGAGAAACTTGATGATACTTATGGATTTCACGTTTCACATTTGAGGATCGAAGCATAGACTTGGCGCCAGTGATCTTGGGATTTAGTGCCCTGGATAGTTGTGATGATTGAATGGTTGATCGGGTGTATCTGGTTATCGGATGATAACCTCTGGATTGATAACTCCAGTTGCTCCGTAGCAGTGTAACCTTAGGGTATCAGATGAAGTGGTTACTCATGATGAGTACAAACATGTTTAGCTGCTTGTGTGTGCTGTATGAGGAATGACGAAATTTGGGGACCAAATTTTTATTAGTGGGGGAGAATGTAAAATACGACAAGTAATTTTAAAATTTAAATCAAGAAATAACCTTGTAGTATATGATGGAAAATTTTCAGAAATTTTTCTGAACCCTTGGTGGAATTTATGAGGATAAATCGGATAAAGAAAACAATATAATTAGGTTATTCCTATTTATTGGAAAAATTTAATATATATATATATAGAGAGAGAGATATATATATAGATATAGATATATAGTTGATTAAAATCTGACCTAGGTTTTTAATCGACCGAAACCATCTCTTATTTCTTCTTCCCCTCTCGCGAAGCCGCAGCCAAAGCCGCGGACTCTTCCCCTCGCCCGTGCCCTAGCCGTAGCCACCGCCGGCCCGACCTCTCCTCTCTTCTCACCTTCGCGTGCTCTAAACCCGACGCCGCAGCCGTTCGGCCTGGCTCGAATCCACTGCCGTGCCTCCCTCTTCGATGCTCTTCTCCCTTGGGATCACATCGACACCATCAACCCCTCTCCGGCCGCGAGCAAGAGTGCCATCCTTCGGTGTGTTTTCGTCCCGTCCCTCATCTCCACATCGTCGAGCTTCTCTTCAACAACAAGCAAGGTGTCAACCCTTTTCGGCCATGAGCAGGGAGTTGAGTTCTCCCTCGCGACGAGCATCGTCGCCATCTCCTTCTGGCGATTATCGATTCCCTCTGCCAACTCAGGTAAGGGATTAAGCCTTTTATGGCTGCTTTTGATTGAATTATGGCATGGGAATTTGGAAGCAAAGTTGTAGCTATGGATTGGAGATCGTATTTGATTTTTATTGTAATGATAGGTTATAAGTTTGAGCTCTCGTGATTGTTTTGTTTCAGAATCCACCGATTTGGATTTGGGTTAGCATAATGAGCTCTATTTCTAACTTGTAACTGGAATGGAATTTGTTCAGATCTGCAGGTTAAGCTTTAGGGTTGTATCGTGATGTGGTTTTGGATTTCTTAGATTGGTTTTCTGAGTTGGATCAGTTTGATAGAATCTACAAGAATTGGATGAGGTTGTAAGCTTGATTGAAGCTTTAAATTGGTTTTGTAATTGTTAGTGATATGAGAGAAGTGTCCTAAGGCAATCGCCTTATGATTGTAAACATTTATTTTCAATAAATGATAATTCACTATTTGAGTATACATGTTTGTATTTGATTGGGATCTTAAACTCATATACTGAATGTCCGCCATACAATTCACAGCATAAGAGAATTTGTGATGGGATCACAACTAGTGATTATCTCTAAATGTGCAAATGTGAATTGTTGGAAATATCCCTAGTCGATGAATTGATAAATACGGACATTATCAATTCTGTTGAGACTAGCATGGGTTATTCTCTATTCAGCTGATTCTCACTGGCTGGTGACATTGGGATGTCCGGAGATAAACATGGATGCTAGTTAAGGGAACTAGTTCATTGGAGTGACTAGCTGTAAGACTTCATATGGGAATCTACATGTACATATGTCAATGAAGATCTTACTGCGGCTTAAGTGCGATGTTCCTTTGACTTGCGGTGTTTAAGTCATCTTGGTCATGGAGACTTATACTTTGACATCTTAAGCAAGCATCTCCAAGGAGGTGTGGACCCAGGATGATCGGGTATAAGCCGAAGTGCCCGAAGATGTTTGAACAGCCTACAAAGGATTCACCACTCCTTGCGAGGAGATGTATACCCAGGCCTATCGTCGGATTATTACTCAAAGCCTCTGGCCAGAGCATATCATGTTAAGAGTGCGAGTCTCTTAAATACATGAGAGTAATTAGAAATCCAAAGGACGAGAAAGACACTACTTGGGCTAGGTGTGACGTAGTCAGCCTAGTGGGGACTGACACCATTGACCGTGTCCTGAACCAAGTGGGTATAAGGTGGTGAAGGGAATGGGGCACGATTCATTAGAGCTGCTGAAGGGTTTCAGAATAATTTCTTCTGAGGTCAAACCGTTGATCTTTCGATTAATTGGGGGTCATGATGTACTACTAGGTGCCACTCATGATCGTTCTATAATTTGTTGATTATAGACGGCCAACATAAATCGAAAGCCTATTTAGTCACACGCAATACGAGTAATCCGAGGGATTTAAAACGAGTTGAAAATTGGATTTTCCGATCAAGAGAAATAAGTCGAATCTGAGTTAATCAGAGGCGCAATGGAAGCTAAAAATGGCTAAGTCTTTTGAAGGCTTTTTGGGCGAATTAAATGAGTTTAATTCGCGGCGGTTCGGGTTGGTTTGGCCGGCCAAAGAGGGTGTAAAAACCCCTTTGGTGGCCGGCCACAATAAGAGGAGAAAACCAATTAATTTTGGTTTAATTAATAAAATAAATCTAGTGCGATTTATTTTATAAATTATGGATAAATAAATTTGTATAAAGATATTTATATAAATAAAATTTATAGAAATTTATTCTTTTATGGAAGATTAAAATAATCCATGAATTGGTTTATTTTAATTTTATAAAATCAATTATGAATTGATTTTTCCATAATAAGAAAGTTTATAAATTTCTTATAAAAATTTATTCCATAATTTAAAGAGAAGAAGAATTAGTTTTATTATAAATTAGTTTATAATAAAGACTCGGTTTAAACGGAATAATTAATAAGAAAATTTATAAGATAAATTTCTTATAACTAATTCCGTTAATTCCGTTAATTCGGTTTAGAGGGAGACTTAGCAAAGGAGTTGCTACTATATAAAGGAACCAAAGGCTAGCCCTTATTCCCAATCAATTAATCAAGAGATTAATTACTCTCTCCCTCTCTCTCTTAATCTCTCCTCTCCTCCTCTTCTTCTTCCCTTAGGGCCGGCGCACCCTAGCTCCTCTAGGGCCGGCGCCCAACCAAATCCAAGAAGGTGAAGTTGCCGTGAGCATTGAAGAAGAAGGAGAACCCGAACACGAAGAAGAAGAAGTGGATAGCGACTCCTCTCTTCCCGGAATTCGATTCCGTTACTTCGTTGGTTAGTCTTCCGTTATTTTCTTTTATTCTTCTAGTTGTGCCTTCCGAGAATCTAGTAGTTCTCGTCGGCACAAAACTCGTGACTTTGCGAAGTCATCCCGAAGAGAACTCGGCGTGGACGCGAATAGAGGCGGAGCTTCCAAGGGACGCTACGGTTGGATCTCGTCCCTTACTTCGAGTTACGAGAGGTACTTGGTAAATTTGTTTACCTTTCCGCAAAGTTTTATTTTATGATTATGTCAACACAATGTAAGGTTGCATGCTAGATACGAAGTTAAAATAATTTAGAAAATTATTTTATGCAAACTCTTCCGCTGCACGTAAAAATTTTGAATTTTACGAACTCGTATCCTTGTCGACATGCACCCGGTCCCAATAGTAATCAGTAAGAATTGTTTGCTAGATTGATTTTGAAGGGAGTTTGGTGTAGATGAACTCTTGGGCTTGATTGGAGTTGTTGACTTTGGGAAATTCTGCCCTATCTTGAAGCTGTGCCGTGAGCTTCAATTGATTGGTGTTTGCTGTAAGTTTTCACTTGAGGTGGTCATTTTCCCTTGGGTTCCTTCGTGAGTTGTATCAATAAACATCTCTATTGTGTTGGATGAGTTGGGTGTTAAATTTCTGGATTGTCGTGAGCACTGTTGTGTGCCGTGAGTGTGTTTGGATGGGAATTTGGTTTCTAGATGGTTGTTTTGATTTGATCTGCCTCTACTGTTGGTATGGTTTTAGTTGGGTATTCCTTACCGTGAACTTTGTAAGTGGGCTCCAGGGTTAGAGCATATTCTGTTCTAGGTCTCCTTGTGGATTTTTATAGTTTTGTGGATTTGATGTTGTGAGCTATGATTATGAAATTATGGATTAGGTTATGATTTGGAGAACCTTGTGGAGCTATATTGAGAGCCTTGTGATTCTTGCCTTGATGGGATTGCTAGCATGTTAAACCTAATTAGATCAATTAGCGGTTGATTGAGATAATTAAGGGTTAATCATTTAATTATGACTAATTAAATGAAACGGGATAATTAGGACGATCCTAATAAATTGAGATAACTCATTTAGCTATAAATTACATATTATTGTAGCTAAACATTATGCCTTTGATACAGGGCATTGATTGGAGTTATCGTTGCTGATTAGCGGACGGGAGGTTCTTTTTGATACGGACTTCTACTCTTGGAGGCGGGTACCCTTTGACTTATCTTTATGATATTGTCATCTTGTTATGCATAGACTGTTATAGATAGCAGTAAGATCATACGCTATCCCTGTTTATTATGCCTGTTATGCCTGTCCTGGATACTTGTTAGTTATCCCTGAGTTATTATGCCTGTCCTGGATACTTGATAGTTATCCCTGAGTTATTATGTCTGTCCTGGATACTTGTTAGTTATCCCTGAGTTATTATGCCTGTCCTGGATACTTGATAGTTATCCCTGAGTTATTATGTCTGTCCTGGATACTTGTTAGTTATCCCTGAGTTATTATGCATGTCCTGGATACTTGTTAGTTATCCCTGAGTTATTATGCCTGTTCTGGATACTTGTTAGTTATCCCTGAGTTATTATGCCTGTCCTGGATACTTGTTAGTTATCCCTGAGTTATTATGCTTGTTCTGGATATTTGTTGGTTATCCCTGAGTTATTATGCGGTTAGTTCTATACAGTCTCAAGTATTGTCATATCTATATGTATGCTTAGATATCGTGAGGTATCTCTTGCGTTTGACATTGAGAGATCTGTAGATTTCGGCTAGTATACCTTGTAGGTTACCTGTATTTCCTGTTATAGGATTTCAGACTGAGACTTAGTATACTGAGGATTTGGGGGGGAGGTATGTGTATCTATCATGCACCATACCTGCACTGTTGCATGCCGGCGATCAGCTGACTCCCTTGTGGTTGAGCCTAATCGTCTTCCGGCACATGATATGCACACACGGCCACTCATGGGTTAGTGGATACCGCTGGGTGTGTGCATTTGCTCTGTACTGCTCCGCTCGTCCGCTCATGGGTAGTGGTTTCGGAGCGTGGTAGCAGGCAGGGATCCCTTCTCTACCCATAGACCAGAGAAGATGAGAGAGATATCTCCCCCATATATATATGGGGCGGAGTGTTTACTCCACCAGCATCCTGTCCTCTCGGTCACTCAGGAGCAGTGATGGCAGAGTACGGACAGTGTCACAGCTCTACCCACTCGGCCGACACAGTATCGCCTGTCTCGGTGGCTTGACTGGAGTTAGGGGGTGACCATGGCATTGCACCATGTGCATATTTTGCATCGTGCATTGTTTGCTGCACTTGATTGCTGCACTTGTTTGACATGCATATTCTGGAGACTTGTTATCTGAGATTATATGTCTATTGATATTCCCTTGGTACTTATTATCCTCTTTTCAGGTTAGATGGATTCTGGTATGTATCTTGATTCAGTATCTTCAGTATACCCTTTCCTATTGTTCATATGAGGTTGTATCAGCGTAGACTTCTATTGTTATTATAACATACTATGCATATCTACTGGGTATTCGCTGAGTTTATGGACTCACACCGTTGCCATATGTTTTTATTTCAGGTTGAGATACTTGGAGTCGCCAGAAGAGCCCAGCAGCCAGTCCCTACCCATCGCGACGACATGGTTTCGTTTTGTACTTTATAGTGTGTTGTTTTTATAATTCTTTAGGCGATATGTATATGTCGTATGTGTCGTGAGCCCTAAGGGGTTGTTGTATTTGTTGTTTCGTCATAAGTCGGACCGGTCCGCTGTCAGTTATGATCTACTTAGTTGTCTTGTGTTTTATGTTGGGTTTATCTATTTTGGAGGCCTGAGGCCAAATATAAACTGCGTGGTGTTGTTATAGTTGTTGTGTGTGTATGTGTAAATTGTCCGCCGGACAGGGGAGATGCTGTCCGATTTTCTATTGGATCAGCGATTCCTGGGTCTCGGGGCGTGACAACCTTGCTCCAACAATCTCCCCCTTTTGATGTTTGGCGACCCGTTTAAGTTAGGAAAACAACAATAAAGCAAATCAATCATGGAACCTAACCTTAGACTCCCCCTTTACCCAAACTCCCCCTTGAGTAGGTTTTCCTTACAAAGATACTTCTCTCCTTTTGCCAACAAATGCTCCCCCTTCACCTAAACTCCCCCCTTGAGCTTAGATTTCTTGTAAAGGTGTGTTGGTTTCCCACTTAAACCCAACACTTCTTTCCCTTTGCCACACATCAAAAAGAACTCCAACAATATCCCAATTATTGGATTCTTTAACCTCTAATGATCATAAACAAAGTGTATTAATCCTCATAAGATTATATACTTGTTTTACATCATTAGGACACTTTTCAACTGCTGAAAAATAATTCAGCTTGTATCAGTTAACAGAGATAGTTACTAGTCAATTGATCTAGTCGAAACCCCCAACTCACAGAATTATCAGTCGATTGACCCCTGCATCAATTGACTAATACCCTTATATCAGCCTATTTCAGCATTTCTAACCCAATTTCATAAATGCAGCAGAAATTCCACCAGTCTTCAAAAATTTCCAAATTTTGTGGAGAGGTTTGTGGTACCCGTGTCTACTTGGAAAAAATACATTTAAAAATGTATATATCTCAGATCCCAAGATTGATACAAAATCCAAAACTATCTAAATAGTTCAATAGAACCATGACCTAAAATCCTAGTTTTGGTCTCCTTTTGATGTATCTACCCATACCAAACCACAATGTATCCCTAGCATTGGTTTATATGGCATCTACACATCAAAAATTAATTTTCATGCAATATGACCTCAATGTCATATTTTCATGCATGAAACATAAACCCAATGTGCCAAAACCTAAGGATTGAGACTCAAATCCGTCTCCAAACCCTTTGGCACACTCCATGGTTCATCTAGACTTCCGGGAGAAATGCTCCCGAGATCCATTTACCATGGGTCCCAATTTGACTCTTTGAGCTCCCCCTTGAGCTCTTAACCTTAGCCACCTCTCTAGGTGACTCATCTAAGGTTACTAAGCCACACCGGTGTATCTCCGGTGATCCTTGACTCTCAACCGTTACCTTCTTAATCTTGGATGTCTTGTCCTTGATTACTCCTCCCTTACCAATGTCTTATGCCATTCTAGCATTCGACATTCTTTTGGTCTTGAAGGTACTCAATTTGATATTTTTAGATTTTTGGACACTCAAACACATGTCAAGTCCCCTAGGTCCAAATAATGAACCTATCTAGGACTCTCTCCATTTCTTCAAGCCTTGCCCTCAAGACTTGATTTTCCAATTCTAGGGCTCTAACCCTAGAGTCAACATTGTTGGGGCAATCTATGGTCCGGAGTGACCATGTGTTTTGATGTTTGGGCAAAGGGTTTAAGTTAGGGTCACCCTTGTATTTTGATATGTGTATTTGAGTGTGCAGGTTTTCAGGATACACATGGACTTAGCTGGGCGGCTTCGAGTACGGTGAAGGATGGCATGGAGGCAAGCAGAGGGTTTGCGTGCGCATTCGAGGGACCATGAATATAACAGGGACGATGAGCCGAGGGAAGCGAACTTCGAGGCATACACGAAGGATGACATGGGGAGATGAGCCGTGGGCTTGTGTGCATCTGAGGGACGAGAGCCAAAGTCGAAGAGGGCTTGAAGGCAACAGGTCGAGGCTGCTGGTGAAGAGTCAGCTGAGTTATGAGGGTTCGAGTGTGAGAGAACTGTACTCGGGAAGGGAAACCCTAGGTTTAGGGGTGGACCAATCAACTGGACCTGGGGCAATCGACTGGTATATGCCACAGAAAGATCAATCGACTGCAAATGGGGCAGTCGACTAGTGGTGGCTGGAAATTCGAACGGTGGGGTTGCAATGTTCGAATCTGAGTGGGACCAGTCGACTGGTCCTGGGGCAGTCGACTGGTAACAGTAATTTCAGCCAAGAGCACTATTTAAAGGGGTTCGGTTTTGACTGAGAGTTCTTGACGGAATTGGCTTTGGTTAAAGGCCAATTAGTAGTCTTTGTGCTCAGGAGTGTTGTCCGGATTGTGGCGAGGTTTCTCCACCCACAAGGAGTTGCACGAGCTAGCCGGAGGTCTTCCGGGGAGTCATCCACCGACGGATCGGGATTATCCACCTTACGGACAGCCGTGGAGTAGGAGCTTCATCTCCGAACCACGTAAATTGGTTTGTCTTCGTAGTTGTTAGTTTTTATTATTTGTTATTCCACTTGCGCACTAACAATGTATAGAAAGAAAACCATGATTAAAGTGGGTGATTGAGAAAGTTGCTATTCACCCCCCCTTCTAGCAAACGACAAGGTCTCAACAAACATGTCCACCTTGAACACTCCTAAACCTACCCACCTTTCTAGGCATATATCTCCCCTTCTTGTGATTAATGCCTTGATCATTAACTACCTTCCTCACCTTAGGCATGATAGTTTTAGTCTTATTAGGTCTAGTCTTGGGTAATGATTTCTTAGGGTTATCTACGTTGTTAACCCTATTCCTATCATTATACCTAAATCCATGATTATGCTTGGGTAAATAATCTACATTATTTTTAACAAGCATATAGGAATTTAAAATTGGATTAAATTTTAAATAAGGGATTACCTTCCCTTTTACCTTCGAAGCACTCCCTTGATTTGAGCTCCTCTTCTTTTCCAATGTCTTCAAATGCCCTAGCTTCTTGAGCTCTCCTTTCCTTGGTCATTTTGCGTGGTAGTGCCCCCACTCACCACACATGAAGCAAATTATATGCTTCTTCTCCTTCTTTTCCCTACAACCCATGTTAGTTGTTAAAGAATTTGACTTGGGTTTAGAGTTTACCTCCTTTTTCTTACCCAATAGACACTTGTCCTTGTAGTGTCCCTTCTCATTGCACCCAAAGCAAATGATGTGATCCTTTGACTTCGCTTTGGTGCAGGTGGAGGCTTCTTCTTGCTACGGTGTTGAGGATGGTCTTTCCTCTCCCTCAATCCTTGAAGTGGAGACTTCTTCTATTTCTTCCTCACTTGAGGATGTGGACGATTCCACTTCATCCTCCTCTTCGGATGTTGAACTCGATTCAACTTCTGATTAGTCCTTCTCCTTCTGTTGGACAAATGAGCCTTTATCCTTGGAATCCTCCACTCCTTGTCCTTATGTCAAATTTTTGTGTAGAGCTATCATCTTTTTCTATAGCTCATAGGCATTCTTGTAATCACCTACACGAGACACAATATAAGAAGACAATAAATTTAAAACAATTCTCGTTACCTCCTTATCCGCCTCCACTTCCTCCTTTTGATCCTTGGTCCAATACCGAGGTCGGAGGCGTTTCCCCTTCTTGTCCGTTGGAGCTTCGAATGGAACCTCTAATGTGGTCTAATGGTCCCAATCCATTTGAAACCAAGTCTCTAACTGCTTCCTCCAATAATCGATATCGTCTCGATCATATGGAGGTGGGATCCGAGTATCCCATCCTAGCGGACCTTCCAAGTCCATCTTCCCCTAGCGCCTTTGCTCTCCTGGCGGTTAGTCTGTAGACAAGCGACCCCGACTCTGATATCATTTGTTTGGGATCGGTGCGCCGGCTAGAGGGGGTGAATAGTCGATCACTCACTTGATTCGCTGATTCTTCCTACATGTGTTAGTGTGCGCAAGAGGAACTATAAACAACACAAATAAACAAACGCTAACACCAAACCTTTATGTGGTTCGGAGATGATACTCATACTCTACAGCTGTCCGTAAGGTGGACGATCCCGATCCGTTGGTGGATGACTCCCCGGAAAACCTCCGGCTAGCTCGCGTCGCTCCTTCTGGGTGGATAAACCTCGACACAACCTTGCAACAATGCCTGAGCACTTGTAGACTACTAATAAGCTTTACCCAAGCTTATTTCGTCAACCTCTGCCCAGCTAAACCGAGCTCTCTTAAATAGAGCTCGACCCTGAAATAGTCGTTACCAATCGACTGGTGTTGTCGACTGGTCTACTTGGATTCAAACGTTACAACCCAATGTTCGAATTCCAGCCAACACCAGTCGACTGCACAGAAGATCAATCGACTGATCTTTCTGTACCCAACATCAGTCGACTGCTACATGTAGCAGTCGACTGTCCAAACCCTAAACCTAGGGTTTCAGCCCCGAGTACAATAACTCATCACTCGTCCTCATTCGACCAACCTAGACCTAGCCTTCTAGCCTCTTCCATCAGCCTTGCATCCCTCGGATGCCTCCCCATCCTTCACACCTTGCCTTCTGGAGCTTCCTTCGGCTTTTCTCCTTTGTTGTACCTATATCCTGTATACTCACAATGCATATCAAATACAATAATAATCCTAACTTAAACCTTTATCCAAACATCAAAACCCATGGTACCTAGGTTGCTCCAACATCAAAATCTAATCGGAATCAAGTCCATTCCAAAACAAATGAGTTCATTATACTAGATTCATAGGAATCTCCCAAACCATTATATCAAGATCACATCAAACCATCCTTAGCTAAATTTGTGCCGGCAGAAGCTTCCCTACTCCGATGTGTACACAATCGAGCTCATAAATGAAATCTGCCCATAACTTTCTGTTTCAAACCTCAATCACAATATGGAACCCAAACCAGTCCTGAATCAGAAATCGAAGAAGAGGGTTATGATCGATCCATGGGTGATCCTAATGAGAACACATCTACGAACTTCAAAACAACTCATACCTAATAGATGGAGCCAACTAGTTGTCCTTGACCAACGAAGTGCCCATGGCTCGCCCGATGCCGACGCTTAGGAGCGATCGAAGAGGAATCAATGCCACTAACTCTATCTCAAGGACGGCCTGATCGGCTAACCTTCCATCAGAGAGGTGGGGAAGGGCCTGAGTGGAAGGGAGAGGCGAAGAAGAAGGAGGAGGATCTGAAGCCCCAGGGAGGAAGGAGGAACTCGCGACCGGCTTTGGCACTTGGATCTCGACGGAGATGGCGAGAACTTGACGTCGAGCAAAGAAGGAATCGCGTGTGTGATTGGGTTTGGCTAACTTAGGGGTCGTTTTGCAAAATGACAACCCCCTATAGGCCCCTCAAGATTTGGTTTTTGGGCACCTTAGCCCCTCAAACTTAAGGTTTAAAGTGGTTTAACCCTCTAACTTCAGTTTGGATCTCGGAAACTCTAAATCTTTTCCAAAAAAATTTCAGAGTCCTTTATTTTTGCAATAAGCACATTCATCATTAGAAACATTCGAAGTCGATCTATTTTGATTATGAGGTGAAGGTTGTTGTGGTGCTGCAAAAACTAATGGCGTAGATGGTGCAGTAGTGCTTTTATCAACTTGAGACTTAAGACAAATCTCTTCTGTAAGCAATTCATGTACTACTGAATCTACAGAAGGGAGAGGATTATGATGCAAAATGGTTTCACACAATTCTTCAAAATAATCATGAAGAGCCATCAAGAATGGGACCAAATGTTGTTCTTCCCTACGAGTAATATAAGCTGAAAATACTCGTAATTCTGAGGATTCTATGAGTGCCAACTGATCCCAAAGTTTTGACATGGCAGAATAAAAGTCTTGGATACTCATATCTTACTGTCGAAGTGCGCGGATATCTGCTTCTAACTGATATTGTTTGGCAAAGTTAGATTGCATGTATCGTCTTGCCAGATGATCCCAAACCACTTTGGCAGTCTCGTGCTTAGCCAACTGAATGTTGGACCAGGTAGCAGATGAACCTGGGGTGACTAGCCCGACCCCATGAAAGTTTCCCGCCAGTCACCAGGGTAAATCGGGAAGCGCTCGCGGTGGGCGGTCTAGAAACCCAACGTCCCAGAGTTCGCGCCCCATTTGGAGGAAAAATTCTTGCAAAATACGATGTAGCTAGGGATCAAACCGCAGATGCCTGAGATAGCAACTAGTCTCCCTACTGCTGCACCATAGCCCCGGGGGTTGTGCTTAGCCAACTGAGCATCAATGGAGTGTGTAATAGAATTATTTATCCACGTAATAATTTTCACATTATCGGTCTCTCAAATATCCATCGACTTTACATAATCAGCAGCATTGTTATCTGTAGGTTTACTTCGCACACCTAAAATATATCTTCACATAGATTTTCCATGCAAAAAATTTTTCATAACATATTCCCAATACAAATAATTTTTTTCCATCCAATTAGACACTAATCGATTGAAGGGAATCATCTGAACGACCACTCATGGTGACAGAACAAATAGTGCTAATGAATAACCAAATAGTGAAAAAAACAAATTGATACGAAAACAAAAGAAACCCAACCAATGTTCAAAATGAAAAAATTGTACGAACACACCAAATAAAAATTTTCTGTGAAAGCTGTAGATCGAATTAACAGTTCTTCAATCGAATAATCAAAGTCATGAAGAACCTTGCTTTGATACCATATAGAAATTGTGGAAAGAAAAATAACTGTCTTTATTAAACCAAAAAAGTGTATTAGAAAGAAAGAATACAAGTCTTATATAGATGAATTAAGAAATCTTAAACCCTAAACTAAAAAGAAAAAAAACTAAAATGTCCTAAAAGCTATAAATAAATAATTAAAATATATACCATCTAACATGAGTGAACCATCTTTTACCACCGTAATATTGTAGCAGCTAATTAATTATAGTAGATTCATATGTAGTAGTTGTTGCTCCTGTCTGAGATAGCAACCATATGAGTCAATGGAGAACAAGTGCGACGAATGAAGTCATGAGGGTCACAACTTATGGATGATTTTCTAGAGATGGAGAAATTAGCTTGTTTGACATCTGGGCCCAAGGACATGAGGGCCACAGCTATTTCCCACGAGTTTTATGTAGTGGAAACTCAAAATACTGATGTTGATACATTAGATGTCCAGAAAGATAATACCCAAACCGAACTGTTGATGTCAGGAAAAAGAGAAAATGGTCGTTTTCCTGATAATGAAGGAGAACTTGAAAGGAATGAGCTTGATTCTCCCTTGGTAAAGTTGCAGTCAAGAATTGTTCTATTTTTGAGTCTCTCCCTCAAGGCATTGACACTAGATACATTATACTGTAAGCTGTGTCATCAAAGAAAGCAATATAGTAGATGCTTCTTGTGATAAACAATCAAGCAATACCGACATGGATGAGCTTATTAATGTCCGCGCGCATTTATTCGGCAAAGGAGAACAATCATTCCCTGATGATAAACATTTCTTAAATCAGGAAGTTAAGAATACAATCTCTGATATTCAAAATTTTGTATTATTTCTTAGTAAATAGGTTGCAGAACCACAGTCTGCAAAAAAACAAGGAGGCACTTTTTACTGCATGGGAAGCAATGAAAATAATGCCTCAATCTGCAAAAGCTCTCAAGTTGGTTGGACTGAGAAGGCAAGAAAGTTCTATGAACCTGGTTTTCTAGGAGCTGCATTAGCATTGGCAGAGTCACTACTTGAGAGATTTGTTAAAGAGGCTACTGAGCTCATTGAAAAGATGTCACTTGAGCCAAACTGCAAGGCGTGGGGTGCGCTGCTCAATGGAGCAATGGTACATTGGGATGTTGAGCTCGGGCGGCTTGCCTTTGAACATCTGCCGGACAGTGAGCTTGTGCACAGGAAACTACCGCATCTCATGGTGAATTTGTACTCCAAAGTTGGGAGATGCCAAGAAGTGAGGGAGACGGCGGAGAAGTACTTGAGGGACGCGAAGATGGACAAGAGTAGTGTTCACGATGTCGTGCTCGTCAGTAGATTGATAAAGATTCCCAAAGTTCAATAGCTGCCAATAGTAAATTTTACCAAGTTGACGCTCCTGCACTATCACCTGATGTTATTTTAAATTCAAGGGCGAATTTTCTCTACCATAGGAAGAATGATGCAAGAACAGTAGAGTAATTTTAGTAATTTTTATATTTTTATTATTATTATTATTAATGTGATAAGTTTTTGAGAGTATTTTAGTCTTTCCTATATTTAGGATTGGAGTCTATATATTCGTTATATTTAATTGTTTGAGGAGAATTTTTTAGACGATATCATTTTATGAGACATTTATAGTTGATGTTATCACAACTTTATTTCACTAAAAGTATAATATTTTAACATTTATATAAACCCTTAATGATGATTGACAATGTTGGATAGCGTCGAACCTCGGACGACCGACTCAGTCCCATAAAAATTTTCCACTAGCCACCATGGAAATTATGTAAACCCTTAATGAGCTCTATTTTGTAGTGTTACATGTTAAAGCACCCAAAGAAACACCTAAGAAGGTCAGGATTCAAATTTCATTAGAGATGAATTCGGAACGTTGCCTCTTGGTTTTTGAGTGTGCATAGGTAGTACTTCGGATATTTACTCAGTAGGAGAACGCGAGGAAGATCATCTATCTCCTTCAACTTACTCAACTAGCTAGCCACAGATCTATCTAGCACGTTCAATTAATTAGGTTAGGTAATGTTGAATTTGAGATGATCGATTCGATCACACAAAAATTTTCAATCGACCGTCAGAATAAATCAAGAAAATACACATGGACATTGTTCTTGACCACCAGCATTCTCAGGTCCGTTATCCATTAAAAGGAAAAATGTTCGATAATATAGTGTATCTGAATTTTGAACTCTAAATCCCTAACTTATGAAGGATCTAATGGTGACATCCTACCTCGGGTTCAATCTACTTAAACTTGCTTAATTGTCCAATGGAGGACCAGTTTGAATCCCTAGCTTGTTGATTCTAAGACTACACTAGGATTGAATTCGCGTCCAAAAAGCTAACAAATTAAATTTCTATGAATATCTAAAATCTGAGTTACAATTTCACTGTACTTTCTCCATCAATGCTATCACTCATCAGGTCCAGTTCACTATCCCCAAGGCATTTTAGTTGTGAAAGTCTCACGAGAAGCTCGTGGAAAAGAAAATAATATAAACACAAAACATCCCAAAGACATAATTAATCAATATAAACTCCATGATAATTCATCATCATCATCTACATTTCTTCTAAATCAAAAATATTTAATCAAACATGTCACCAAATCTGTTAAGCCAGAGGAGAGCAGAGTCCCACACACTTTCCTCACCTTCCTCTGATCTTATATATAAAACTGAACAGCTTCCAGTGCATCACAGTATCGATGGGGAGGCCACCTTGCTGCGATAAGTCGACGGTGAAGAGAGGCCTATGGACGCCGGAGGAAGACGCAAAGCTGCTGGCGTACACCGCCACCCATGGAAGTGGCAATTGGACCTCTGTTCCTAAGAAGCAGGGTTGAAGAGATGTGGGAAGAGTTGTAGATTGAGATGGACTAATTATCTGAGGCCTAATCTGAAGCACGACGGATTCACACCTGAAGAAGACGAGAAGATCGTTGCGCTCCATGCGACGATAGGCAGCAGGTTCCTAATTTGTGTGAGTTAATTCGATCTCTTGTATAGATTTCTTAATGAATGCTCTGCAGATGGTCGGTGATAGCGAAGAAGCTCCCCGGCCGGACGGACAACGACGTCAAGAATTACTGGAACACGAAGCTGAGCAAGAAGCTTTACCAGAGCGGCATCGACCCCATCACCCACCGCCCGGTCTCCCACGTCATGGAGACCATCCGCGGCCTCCAGAACGCCGACGTCGCGATCGGCAACTCGATCTCGCCGATCTTCCCTGCACAGCCGCAAGTTGCCCACGGGGAAGCCTCTTGCTCCTCGACGGAGTTCAAATGGACCGACTTCCTCATGGAGAGCCTGCTGTCTTCCGACGGCGATGCGATCGCTGGTGGAAGCGACGACAATGTCGCCGTAGACTTGCAGCGCCGTGGATTGGATGCGGCCGCCGTGGGAGTGCCTTGCGGTAACTCCTCGTCCAGTCCATTCGTCGACGCCATTTTGGAACAGGAGAGGGAGTTGGTGTCCAAGTTCTACCAGTTCCTCGGCGATCACAGCGACCTTCTTACCTAAATCAATGTTACTTGGAGAACTTAAACAATAATCTTAGCTTAAGCACTCTGTTCCGAGTTTGATATCCTTGATCTTCGCAGTCATGATCTTCTTGTTATAGCACACATGCATGCATGCAATTGTTGTTTAGCCATGGCGAGGGGCATCGAGCTGATGGTCTCGAGTGGCGTGACTGGTTGCTGCCTCATGCATGAGCGAGTGAGGAGGAAGGAAGCGTGCCGCCAGCCGCTTTTTGCTTGATTTTGGCTGGGAGATTAAATTAAAAGCAGGGGACTTGGGATACAATTCTTTTTTTAATTCATACACTTGAATATGAAATTTATCATATATAATTCTTATATAAATTTTCAGATCCGCTACCCATAAAAGAAAAAAAATTTCAATAATATCGAACTCTAAATCATTGATATATCACTGAAGAGTCTAACTATGATACGCTATCCTAAAAGCAAGTATCTATTTAATTGATATTCTTTTGTTATTAAATTAAAATCTTTTTTCTATAAAACCAAAAGGCAATTGTTTATTTCATTTGTCGATTCTTTTTTTGTATCTTGCTTTGCTCCATAATTCTTCTATAACTCTAGCTAAGAAATAATCACTATTCTATTCGCGTTGCTTGATTAAGTATTAATGCATCATTGTCGATCACTTGGGATCATTGTCAATGACAAACCTAGGGAGCCACAATCAGCAAACATTGACTTGGTTGATTGACTATTTATCCACATAAACCAATCTTAACTAGTGTTGAGTAACATAGACCAACTTTTGACAAACGATCATCGCTAGATATTGACAAATATTGACTCGTGGCTATCGATGGACGCTGAGGACATTGACTAGTGATCGTTGGTCGATACACTAATTTGTGATCATTGATCGAAGTTAAATGGCTATATATTGAGTCCACTCTAAACTTTCAATTTAGCTAAAACTTAAGCTACTAATCTAATTATATTTCTAACCACCAATGCCTTTTCATTTAGTTTGTTTGTATAAACCTAACCGATATCAGTAATTGAATAATATTCTAATTTAGGGCTAATTCTTGCAATCAAATTGAGCAAGCTTCTCTTGTTATTGATACTACCTAATTCAAATTATGTCTTGACTCAATTTGTGAAATCAATACGACATTATTATTTACTTGCTTAAATGAAGATCTAGTTCGATTTCATCTCATAAGATATGGCTCCCGTTATTTGAGTTAGTGGATGTTGAAGATTTCGCATGTAAACTTGAGGTAAGAGTTGAGGTTCGTATGCCGCCTTGAGAGATAAGAGTTGAAATTATAATTTACATCTCCCTTTGGTCTACGCCGACAATGCTAAAATCTTCTTGATTATTACTATAAATTTATTTTTACAATAATAAGTGTCGAAGAAGAAGCACATGAAGAAGAAGAATTGAGAGAGGAGAGAAGATAACAATGAATTATCATGATTTGACGATGTGTCTACTCCACAAACAGCCAAGAACTGTCTATTTGAATTAGGTTTAGAGTTATAATTATCCTATATACAGCTTAAGTTATATGTGGTATTTTAGGACTAAAAATATCAAAAAATCAAAAAAACCCTAAACTCCCGACGCCTCCAACACGGGGAATGGCCAGGTTGTGCCCTTGAGCACGCTTGTGTCACGATCCCTTTTCCTAAGATTCGTACATAGCTAGGTCATCTTCAGTTGCACTGTCGTGCCTGTGCATATCGTGGCTGACACGGCTAGGCTGTGTCCGATGGCACAGTCGTGCTCGTGTCCACCGCTACTAAGGGAGTGTTTGGGAAAACTTCTACTAACTGCTTTTTAGATTCTAGCTATACAGAAGCACTTTTGAGTGTTTGTGAATGTCAGATTCTGCTTTAATTTCTACAACTTTTACTCAAAAGCTGGAAACAAGAATTTATTTTTTTTTTTTTGCTTCTATTTTCTTGCTTATGGTCTAGAATTAAAAGTTGACATTTATACCCTTAATAAATTTATCATTTTACATAATTGTCACCACACTTTTAAATAAAATTTTATATTTTATATAATTTATATTTTCAAAATTTTTTAAACATATTTTTATAAATTTTATCATTTTTTCATATTTTTATTTTTATAAATTTTATATCTTTTTTAAACATATATATTATTAAAAAAATAATTTTGATATAATTTTTAAAATATAATAATAAATATATAAAACATGATAGTATATCAAAATTATATTTAGATAATTAAAAAAAATAATTTATATAGTTTAAAGATATTATTGTCATTTAACTAAAAATTAACATATATCTATCATAGAATTGTTGCAATACAATGTCAATTCAATACAAAAAAAACCCCTACAATGGTGCAATATAGGGAATGCCCGGATCATCACTCGGAAAAGTATGACAATGAGTCCTAATCCTTAGACAGGATGTTTTTGGTAAGTTGGGGTTAAGTAAACAATTAAGAACAACTAAGCGAATACATTTGAATGAAACCTAACAATTGATCATGATGCATGAAATGAATCAAACTAAGTTGCAACAAGATTATCTAATTACGAACATAACTAACTACAATTCAACACAAATGAGATTGCAAACAATTAAACTAAGATATCACAAATCTTAAACAAAACTAACGCAACAAACATTTCATCAAACACTTAATATGCAGGAAACTAATGAAGCAAAATGTATGCAATCAAAGGAGGGAACGACAACTCCATTACAATTCAAGATTTAAGTAAACAACCAGCACAAGGAATCAAACCAATGTTGTCTGGATCCGACAAAGGAGCTGATGTCCCGAAATCGTCGGAAGAAGGAAGTGGGTTGTGATGCTACCGGAATTGCAAAGGATTGAAGCTTTAGGGAAGAGGAAGACGTTGTTGTAGAGGTGGTCTACCGGAGGAGGATGGAAGTGTGATCCGGATGGGGTTTCCCAATCTGCCAATGAAGAAGATGTGAGCGGATGTAGGAGGCTGTCGGATGAGGATGACGTCGGCTGAAGCACTTCTCCGAATCCGGGAGCTTTGTGAGAGGGGCTAGTGGAGAGCCTCGGATCTGAGTTCTCCCACTAGGGATGGCCGGCGATTACGACGAAGATGAGATCCGACGGGGCAGCGGCGAAGATGGCTGAAGGAGATGACTCGCGGGTGGAGAGCCCTTCCAATCGGACAAGAGCTCCGGCAGTGATACCTCTTCCGATCGGGCGAGGCTGTGGATCGGAAGAGATGACTCTCAAATCCAGGAGTCAACTCTGGTGGCGGTGGCGGTGGCTGCGCGAGATCCGGTGGCCAGAGGAGACGGTGAAAATCGCTTGCTCCCGCGGTCTGCGATGGTGGAAGGAGGGGCATTATCCAGTCTGTATCATCTAGATCTAAATTATAGAATCCTGATGGCTCAGTTCTGGATGGATTTAAAAATTCCTAAATTTTTAAAGACTATTAATAATGCGCACTTTGTGCAGTCGTAAATAATATTTATTGATGCATGTTTTTTTTTTAAATACAGTCATTTAAAGTATATTAATATTAACATCATACTTTACAAGCCATTAATATTAATTTTAACAGTGCACTCAATATGTCACAACAAAATTTATTAATAGCGTATATTTTTTTACATCATCATTTATATTAACAAAATACTATCAGCAGCGTACTTAATTGGGTACATCATAAAAATTATTATTAACGGCGTGACCTAATCGTGTTATGTTGATGACGCTTTGTGGAAAGTTATATTCATTATAGTGTGCCCTATATGTCATGTTTATTATCTCTACCTAGACCAGACCACGGTTCAGAATCGACGATTCGAAATCGTCAGTTCGACGGTTCATGGGAGGTCGACCCTTAACCTTAACCGCCCAAAACGATTACGGTTCACGGTTCTCGACGGTTTGAGATTATTATATTAAAAAAAATAAAAATTTAAAATTTAAATTTAAAATATAAAATTTATTATAAAAGGGCTTGCACTTATTTAAATTGCCTACGTATCCCCTTAGGGTGCAGGAGAATCAAAGCATACGTAATTCTTTTACATTTTTACTCTTTTACAATTTTCATTACTCACTTCCATTTCCTCCCGTTTCCGTTGTAGTCGTTCCTTCGGTATCAATTCTTCAACTTTGTCTTCTGAAAGTTGTATTCCTTGGATTCATTTCTCAACTCGGGTCCAATCGTTTAGTAATGCTTGAGCTTCCAATGAGTCGGGAGATATAGTTGATCGTCGTTCATTTAATATGTTGCCGCCAACACAGAACGTCTGCTCCACAGCAACAGTTGATATCGGACAAGCTAAAATTTCTTTGGCAATCACAGAGAAAATGGGAAAGCGTCTTCTGTGACCACCACTTTAAGATATCGAAATCTTCGCTATCTGCTTCATTAAAATCAAAAGAAGTTATAAAATAATTCTCAAGTTCCTATGTAGAACTTGAGGATCCTTGTGGAGGTTGCATCTATTCTTTTAATAAAAGTTGTGCTTTTGTAAATTTTAAATTAGTACTAGTAGGCTATTATGTTTCAGAAATATTAGTTTGTATTCCATATTTAATATAATATTAATTATAAAGATTAAATAAATAATTTCTAATATTATATATAATATTAACTAAATCTGAAGAAGAAGAATCTTTAATAGAAATTAAAGCGACATAATATAAAATTATTATTTCTTGTAAAACTTCTAATTTAAATCTAGGATCTAAAGCAAATGCAATTAAATAAATTTCAGGAATAAAATAAAAATATTTTTCACATTTAATTTTCATAGCTAATATGTAAGAAATTAAAGTTTCATTATTGATATGTTCATTTAATACTAATACTATACTAGAAAAATTCACTAAAACTAAATGAACAATGGGATAATAAACATTGGAAAGTTGTTTAGTTATATCATTAAATACTTTTAAATTTTCACAAATATTACTACAAATATTTCATTGTTGTGGAAATAAATATATATTAGTATTACTATTTTGTGTAAAAAATAAACATAATAAATCTTTATATTGAAATGAATCTTGTAATAATTGATATGTTGAATTCCAACGTGTTGGAATATCACGTGAAAATTTTTTAGGTCTCATTACATTAGCTTTACAAAATCTACCTCATTGTTTCATTATAGATGGATACGACCATAAATATGAAATTGCGATTCTAATTGGTTTAATATAATTTTCTAAAAGTTTTCATCCATCTTGAACACGTAAATTTAAAATATGATATACACAACGAATATGAAAAATTAAAACACCAATAACAAGTTGACAAATAAATTTTAGTTCATCTATAGTACCGATATTAGAACTAGCATTATCTAATGATATTGAAAATATTTTATAAATCCATCCATATTCTTCTAAAATTAAACATAATAATTGTGCAATGTTATGAGTAGTATGTGATTCATCAAAAACTTTATAAGCTATCAATATTTTTTGAAGGATCCAAGAGTTATCGATTCAATGACAAGTCACACCCATATAAGAATGAGTTTGTCAATAATCACTCCAAATATCAGAACATAAAGAAACTTTATTATTTAATTTACTAAATTCATCAATTAAATTTTTTCCCTTGTTTTATTAATATTTTAATTATATGAGTAAGTGTAATCCTAAGAACACGTTTAGCACATGGATTAAAAGATTCTTTACAAAAATCTTCAAATATGCATTTAGATTCAAAACTAAAAAAAAGATGTTCTACGAAAACAAATTTAGCTAATAATTCTCTTAATTTATTATCGGAATATAAAAATAAACTAGAATCAGTTCTACTACCACTAGAAAATATTGATAATTATGCTTGAGAGCGGTCGAGTCAATATTTCGTCAGGTGCTTCATTTCTACATGTCATTTCAATGACCCATAGCTGCCACTGGCTTGGAATTTGTAGGAAGCATTGCAATGCTTACATTTTGCACGTAATTCTTCCGATGGAAGTGTGTATTTCTCAAAATGTTTAGTGAAAATAGAAGATTTTAGAGGAGAATTTTTCCGAACCTTAGAAGCAATTAATCAATACTTCCTTGTGTTTCGGGCATCGAAAGGTGTTGGGGCTAAGCCTCAGTCTTATCATCGGTGGATTGAATGATGTCAGGATCCTCGTGTGTTATTTCTTTTCGCCTCTGAGATCGAGATGATGAAGCTCCGTGACATCCTTCCATTGTCGTCGAAAGATGGAGTCAAAAACGCATAAAGAATATGAAGTTGAGAATGAGAGTAGAGAAGATGTGTATGTAAATGATGAAATGATCAACTCCCTATTTACAGAGGTTGGATCATAATGGTCACTAAATCATAGTCATTGATCAAACAACGATCAAATGATCTTAATCGTTGAAAAAACCAAAAAATCAAAAAAAAAAACCAACGGCTCCGAACCGTCGGTTAACCGGCAGGCCGCCGGTTCCACTTGGGTTGGAACTGGAACCGAATCTGGCTCGGCATCCTATCGGGCCAATTCTTGTTCGACCCCGCGAACCACCAGCCCGTTGACCCGGGCCGAGTCCGGGTTGGACCCGGCCCTTGGTCGGGTCTACCTCTACTAAGAAGTTCTTCGAAAGCTCTGCATTTAACTTGAGATATCAAGCTCTCTCGATTATGGCCTTGTTCATTCTTTCCGCTACATTGTTTTGTTGCAATGTCCAATGGACCATGAAATGTATCTTGATTCCATGTTGCTTATAAAATTCTTAGAACTTTAAATCTATGTACTCAGTCTTATTGTATGATCTCTGATATTTAAGTTTCCTACCTGTCTGATTTTCTACTTTAGTTTTCTATATCTTAAATTTTGAAAAAGTTTCTTACTTGTGACTCTGAAGTACACCAGACTTTTTGTGAGTAGTCGTCGATGTAACTCACAAATATTAAATGTCCACCCTATGATGCTACACTGACTAGTCCTAGAGATCTATATACACATAGTCTAGAGTCCCTCCATCTTATATGTGGTTGTTTTGAATTGCACCCTGTTTTATTTTCCAAGAACACAAAACTTGTAGAAGTCAAGTTTGTATGCTTTGACGCCCTTCAATTAACCTCTTTTATGAAGCTCCAGCATCTCACTCTCATTCACATGACTCAGTCGCATATGCAACAAAACAATAATGTCATATTTAGATTCTATCGTAGTCGTTGCGCCTACAACTATGGTACCGAGCAATCTATAGATGTTCCCTACTAGTTTATGTCCTTCAATCACCATTAGAGCACCTTTACTGACCTTCATTACTCCACTTATAGACATGTAATAGTGACCGCTACCATCTAGTGTACCTAATGAAATTAGGTTCTTCCTCAAAACTGGTACATGTGTGACATCGTCCAACATTCTAATGACACCATCAAATATAATAATTTTGACATTCCCTATTCCAATTACTTTACAGATGCATCATTACCTATTAGAATAGAACCAAAATTCACCAATATGTAGGTGTCGAACGAATCCTTATTAGGTGTTATGTGATAAGAGCATGTTGAATCCAAGATCCAAGAATATGACAATTGCTCTAAACTAAACGAAACAGAAAGAATATCATCATCACTTCTCTCTAAATTTTCTTCTTCCACTATATTTATAGATTTCGATGAACCATTTTTACTCTTTGCATTGACTTTCTTTTTATCTAGATTATCTCTCTTGATGTGACTTTTTATCCCGCACCTATAACACGTGACCTCCTTCTTCTTCCTTAATTTAGATTGGGCCTTATTATTTTGTCCGACCCATATCAAGCCTTGCTCCAACCATGTTCTTGATTACCTCTCACCATAAGCCCTTCACCTTGAGATGTCTAGCTTTCTTCTGCGGATGAAATCTCAAAAGAGCACTTGTGACTTCCTCTACCTTTACGGTTCCCTTTCCCCATATCAGGGTTGTAACCAAATTCTCGTACATACGAGATGCCGATAGAGAATTCAATAGCATAACGCCTTATCTTCATCTTTTATTTTCACATCAACCTATTTCATGTCACATACAATTTAATTGAAGACGTTGACATGCTAACTCGGATATGTGCCCTCTAACATCTTAACCCCGAACAATTTTCGCTTAACATATATAGAGCTTATTCGTCAATGACTTGGACATATAATGGCTTTCTAGTTTCGTCAAACTGCTACTGGTGATTCCTTGTCCATAACATGATAGAACACATCATCCGTTATATAAAGCTTGATCGTTGCCACCTTTCCTTGTCCATAACTGTAAAATACGGCGATTCGAAAATCTGGACCAGAAAATTTTTCGGAATTTTATTGGACACAAAAGTAGTTGATTCTAAATTAATCAAGGAAAAGTTAGGGTTTCATTATATATATATATATATATATATATATATATATATATAAAAGGAAAAAGTTATAATTATATATATAAATTTCTCTCCTTACCCTCACCGTGCCCTAGCTCCTCCGCTCGAGCCCTTTCTCGCCGACTCATCCTCGCGCACGATGCAAACGCCGCCTTCCTCCTCCCCTTCCGCGTGCCCTAGCCGCGGCGTTTCCCCGACGCCTTCTTCTTCCCTCTTCTCCTCTGTGACATCGCCTTGCCTTACTGGAGTGCGACGCTGTCACCGCCGACCACCACCTCACAGCCGCTGTCTCTTTAGGTGAAGCCAAGAGATGGTGAAGTCCACTTCCGGCGATCTTCGCTCACGCCCTCTCCCCACGCGACGACGGGTGTATTGGGGAGTACTCGACTTCCTTGCGATCGTATTGCGTTTCCCTCACTTCAAAACAATCTCCGAGCACGCGAGCAGGCCGCTGATGATCTCTCGGAGGTAAGCCTCGATTCTTCCTGTGTAGTAGCGGTTCTTCTCGGAGATTTGTCTGATGCACCTCGGTTTCGCAGGGATTCTCATCATCGCCGATGATTGTAAGGCTAGTTTTGTGCCGTTTGAGTTTCCTATGTTGAGGGATAGGGTAGGGATCAAGGAATGCTGCCGAGGAGTCTATTTTGTTGGTGGAAGCTGAAGCCATTGACCTAGGTAAGAATCGGTTCTTTAGTTTTGATCTTGGTTGATATTGTGATGTTGTTTTTGCTTGGATTTGTTAAGAGAAGTATAGTTATGTTTCACAGTTCAATATTTTGATTGAGACTAAAGTGAGTTGGTTGGACAGTTTTGTTTCAGGTAGGGAATTGGTTTTCGGTTCTGTTTTGGATTTGGAGATCTCTTTGAGTTTTTAATTATACCATGGGCTTGGTTTTGGGGTTTGGGTTTCCCTACAGTGTAATATCATGAGTTCCTTGAGTTCCTCTTATGCTACTATGGGGTTGTTTAGTCGGCTTTGGGTGAAGTTACTCATTTAGGTGGAGTGCTGTCAGTTTGGTATTGATTGTAGACAGGATCGGAATGTGGTTTACTAACGAAATCTGTTGGTGTTCCTATCAATTTGTTTTGATCAAGGCACGTGTGCTTGTGTGAGCATGTAGTTTGTTGTTGTGTAGCATTTTTGAGCTTACAATTGGATTCGTGAAGCTTACTTCGATTTCTAGCAGTAGTGGGAATTCTGTTGTTGGGTGTTTGGAATCTTGACCTATAACTCTTGGAGGAAGATTATGCTCTGCTTTGGGGGTATCTACTGCTGTCAAAGGTTTAGGTTTGATATTTGGTGATTAGATTTATTGATGGATGAAATGTGGCTAGATTCTGGAATTATGCAGTAGGGATCTATCATTTAGTTTCTTTGGGTATGTAGTTGCCTCTTGTCATGTATACCTATAATCTTGGTAGATTGGAGCAATTAAGAGCTAATCATTTAATTAGGATAAATTAAATGAAACGGGATAATTAGGACGATCCTAATAAATTGAGATAACTCGTTTAGCTATAATTTATATATTACTGTAGCTAAACAATATGCCTTTGATACAGGGCATTGATTGGACTATCGTTGCTGATTATCGGACGGGAGGTTCGTTTGATACGGACATCTACTCTTGGAGGCGGGTACCCTTTGACTTATCTTTTAGATATTGTCATATTGCTATGCATTGTCTGTTATAGATAGCAGTAAGTTTATACGCTATCCTGAGTTATTATGCCTAGTCTGGATACTTATTAGTTATCCCTGAGTTATTATTCATGACCTGGATACTTGTTAGCTATCCCTGAGATATTATTCATGTTCTGGATACTTGTTAGTTATCCCTGAGTTATTATTCATGACCTGGATACTTGTTAGCTATCCCTGAGATATTATTCATGTTCTGGATACTTATTAGTTATCCCTGAGATATTATTCATGTTCTGGATACTTATTAGTTATCCCTGAGTTATTATTCATGACCTGGATACTTGTTAGCTATCCCTGAGATATTATTCATGTTCTGGATACTTGTTAGCTATCCCTGAGATATTATTCATGTTCTGGATACTTATTAGTTATCCCTGAGATATTATTCATGTTCTGGATACTTGTTAGTTATCCCTGAGTTATTATTCATGTTCTGGATACTTGTTAGCTATCCCTGAGATATTATTCATGTTCTGGATACTTATTAGTTATCCCTGAGATATTATTCATGTTCTGGATACTTGTTAGTTATGTTAGTTATCCTTGAGTTATCATGTCTTAACTGGATACTTATTAGTTATCCCTGAGTTATTATACCTGTTCTGGATACTTATCTATTATCCCTGAATATATTGCCTGACCTGGATACTTGTTAATTATCCCTGAGTCATTATGTCTGAACTGGATACTCGTTAGTTATCCCTGAGTATATTGCCTGACCTGGATACGTGTTAATTATCCCTGAGTCATTATGTCTGAACTGGATACTTGTTAGTTATCCCTGAGTATATTGCCTGACCTGGATACTTGTTAATTATCCCTGAGTCATTATGTCTGAACTGGATACTTGTTAGTTATCCCTGAGTTATATTGCCTGACCTGGATACTTGTTAGTTATTCCTGAGTCATTATGTCTGTTCTGGATACTTGTTAGTTATCCCCGAGTTATTATGTCTGAACTGGATACTTGTTAGTTATCCCTTAATTATTATGTCCGTTCTGGGTACTTGTTAGTCATCCCTGAGTTATTATGCTGTTAGTTCCATACAGTATCAGGTAGTGTCATATCTAGATGTATGCTTAGAGATCGTGATGTATCTCCTGCCTTTGACCTTGAGGGATCTGTAGTTTTCAGCCAGTATACCTTGTAGGTTACCTGTATTTCCTGTTATAGGATTTCAGACTGAGACCTAGTATACTGAGGACTTGGGAGGGAGTTATGTGTATCTATCATACACCATCCTTGCATTGTTGCATGCCGGCGATCAGCGACTCCCTTGTGGTTGAGCCTAATCGTTTTCCGGCACATGATATGATATGCACACCCGGCCACTCATGGGTTAGTGGATACCGTAGCGTGTGTGCATTCGCTCTGTATTGCTCCGCTCAACCGCTCATGGGTAGTGGTTTTGGAGCGTGGTAGCAAGCAGGGATCCCTTCTCTTCCCATAGACCAGAGAAGATGAGAGAGAGATCTCCCCCATATATATATGGGGCGGAGTGTTCACTCCACCAGCATCCTGTCCACTCGGTCACTCAGGAGTAGTGATAGCAGGGTGCGTACAGTGTCACAGCTCTACCCACTCGCCCGACACAGTATCGCCTGTCTCGGTGGCTTGACTGGTGTTAGGGGGTGACCATGACATTGCATCATATGCATACGATGCATTGTGCACTTGATTGTGTTTGCTGCATTTATTTGCTGGACTTGATTGACATGCATGTACTGGATACCTGTATACCTTGGTTTATATGTTATACTTGTTCCATAGGGATTTATTTCACCCTCTGCAGGATAGATGGATTCTGGTATGTATCTTTATTCAGTATCTTCAGTATACCCTTTCTTCCTATTGTTCATAGGAGGTTGTATCAGCGTAGACTTCTATTGTTATTATAACATACTATGCATATCTACTGGGTATTCGCTGAGTTTATGGACTCACACCGTTGCCATATGTTTTTATTTCAGGTTGAGATACTTGGAGTCGCCAGAAGAGCCCAGCAGCCAGTCCCTACCCAACGCGTCGACATATTTTTGCCTTGTACTTGTAGTACACTTGTTTTATATTTCTGTTAGTGATTTGTATATGTCGTATGAGTGTCATGTGTCCTAAGGGGCTTTTGTACTGGTTGTTTCGTCGTAAGTCGGACCGGTCCGCAGTCAGGTATGTTTTACTTAGTTGTCTGGTGTTTTTATGTTATGTTTGTCTTTATTTTGAGGCCTGAGGCCAAATTATTAAACTGCGTGTGTGTTGGATATTATATGTATGTGTAAATTGTCCGCCGGACAGGGGAGGTGCTGTCCGATTTTCTATTGGACTAGCGGCTCCTGGGTCTCGGGGCGTGACAATAACATAATGATCGCTTCTTGTTCTTTTCACCTAACGCTTTCACCATACCTTATTGCACCAGAAGATCTTTAGCCCTTCACTACCACAAATCGAAATTTCCAGTTCAACAGAACTTCACCATAACACAGAAGAGATCTCAAACATAATGCTTTGACTCTAATACCAATTGTTGAGATCGTGCCACAACAAATGAGAAGAATCATTGAAGAAAAAACCGAAGAGTAAGAAGAATTGAGAGAGGAGAGAAGACCGACAACGAATTACCATGGTTTGATGATGTGTCTACTCTACAAATGGCCAAGAACTCTCTATTAGAATTAGATTTAGAGTTACAATAATCTTATATATAAACCCCAATTAAGTCATACATGTTATTTTAAACCAAAAATACCACATAAACAAAAAAAACCCTAAACTCCCGGCGCCTCCAGCCAAGGCATAGCTAAGTTGTACCCCTCGGCATGCCCTTTTCCTAAAACCCGAACACGACTAGCCTGTGTCCGGTGGCATGGTCATGCCTGTGCCTACCGCAGCTGACACAACTAGGTCGTGTTCGGTGGTACGACCGTGCCAATGGCCACCGCGGATGGCACAACTAGGTCACGCCTCATGTCACAGTCGTGCCCCATGTCGGCCAAATACGAGCCACCCGTGTTGGCCAAATATGAGCCATCTTGATGCGGGTTCGACAACACAATCTTTTGGAAGCTATAACTTTTGACTTGGAACTCGGAATCAGACCCTATTAGTGGTCACACATGCGTATTTCAAATATCTACATTTATTATGGGGAACCATAAGTGCCAAGTTTCGGGCCCAAATTCTACCGCTTAGCCCTCAACCAAGCCCCCGAACATATTTTTACTATTTTGGTAATGTCTGTTTTTATGGTATTTTATTTATTTTTAATATTTCTGGTATATACAGATTTGGATTTATCCTTATTAGCATTCTGTTTAAATAATTAGGATCTCCGTTAAGAAGTTTTCTTTTTCGGTAAGTTTCTTTTCTTTATGTAAAAGATATGAATTGAGGTCCATATATGAGGATTTTCCCCCCTTTTCTCAAGTCTTAGGATATGACTCTATATATGTGTCATGTTTCATGTTGAAGACAATTTTGATTACTGGTATTTTGGCTAGCTGAGCCGTTATTTTCTTACTTTCTGTATTCTTCTACAAATCAACAAGTTTCAAAGATGGCTTCCAGTACTATTCATGTGTGAATTAATGGATTCAATAATCGATTTCAATATTCATGCGCAAATTAACAAAATTAATAGTTATCCATTGTATCACATCTTCAACACTTGCCTTATCAAGAAGAATGTTGAACTAGGTGTTGATGCAGTCTGGCCCGATTGTTGTTTTGGTGTTGACACCGATTTAAGTTTGGTTGAGTGATTTGGATTAAGTCCTGGTCGAGGACTGGGCACGAAGGAATTGAAATCCCGGTGAGTGAAGTCGGGTCCTGGTTAGTGAAGCCAGGTGACTGAAATCCCGGTTAGTGAAGTCGGGTTATGGTGAGTGAAGCCAGGTGACCGAAATCCCGGTGAGTGAAGCCGGGTCCTGGTGAGTGAAGCCAAGTGACTGAAATCCCGGTGAGTGAAGCCAGGTCCTGGTGAGTGAAGCCGGGTCCTAGTGAGTGAAGCCGGGTCCTAGTGAGTGAAATCCCGGCGAGTGAAGCCGGGTGACCGAAACCCTGGTGAGTGAAGTCAGGTCCTAATGAGTGAAGCTAGGTTGAACGAAATCCCGGTGAGTGAAGCTGGGCAAGGAGTCTTGGTCCGGGGGACTGAGCACGAGTCAGAGAAGGCTAGGGAGCATGTTCTCTGGGCTTAGAGTTGAATTGGGAGTTGCTGGATCGGTCTGGTGACCGATCAGGGAGTTGGCACGAACTCTTGTTATGGATCGGTCTGGTGACCGATCCAGGGAAGACTGATCGGTCTGGCGACCGATCAGGAAGAGAACAGAAGCATTTGGTTTGGCTTCTGTTCGGCTCCTAATCGTTCTGGTGAACGATCAGGGAGAGGTCAGTAGGTTTTGTGTTGGATCGATAGAGGGGGGGGGGGGTGAATATCGACCGTGAAAGCTTTTCGCGGAAACCTCGTGGAAAACTCGTTCGTTCTAGACTTAGAATATTAGTAGCGCAGCGGAAAGAATAAAAACAAAAAGACACAGGTACACAGCGGATTTTTACTTGGTTCCCGACCCCCCAGGGTCAGTACATCCAAGGCCTATGCACGGGAACGCCCGTCCACTATTGGTCTCCTTCCCGGACTTTCCGGAGGTGGAGAAACCCGACTTACAGTGCAATATTACAAGCAATAATATAGAAATTTAAGTACAGTAATTAAAAAGCAAACCAACGAGACAAAGTCAGAAGCTCGGCCGATCTGGACCTCCGAAGTGCCGCGCACCTCCTCCTGGAGCCTCCCGGTCGTAGAGCCTCGTTTCTAGCGCGTTGTCGTCGGTCGGAATGATCAGAACAGTACTTGGAAGTCGTGTCTGAAGCAGAGGGGTCGAAGCCCCTTATATAGGCCTCCTAGGGGCGCCCCGGAAGACTCGGTCAACTCTTATCCTTGCGCCTACCTCGTCGCTGGTGATAAGATCATTGACCAGGGCGCCCCGGACCTCCAGGGCGCCTTCATGATGGCTTATCTGTGTTTTGAGTTCGAAACTGCACATACAGCTTTGAACCAGGGCGCCCCGGACGCTCAGGGCGCCCTGCTTGACACCTGTTCTGCCTGCTTCACATTTACTATGTTTTTACACTTGGCTCAGGGCGCCCTGGCTGTTCAGGGCGCCCTGGTTGGTGAGGGCGCCCTCAACACTAGGGGCGCCCTCCTTAAGCCTGCAAACTGGTTACCTTACTTACTTTGTTTCCGGTTCTTGTTACCTGCAAGATACACAAACACAAAGCATATATACATATAATATTAGGCTTAAGGACTTGGTTCGGACTTCGGATTTGCACGAAACCCTAGGTCGAACCGGCACGAGTTCCTATCCCCGAGAACTCGCCCTTCACCTACTCCTTTCAGGAGATGGTTGCCACCCGGCCCTTCGGGTGGACTTTTACTTAGCTTCCGATTACTCCGGATCTCGAGACGCCCAAACCCTGACCCGTCTCTACTCCTGTCCTTAGTCATCGCTCAGCTAAGTTGCTCAGTCCCTTGGACCAAGACTTCATTACCTAGCAATCCTTCGCCAGGTGCCTAGCAGTCCTTCGCCAGGTCTTCATTCCCTAGCAGCCCTTCGCTAGGTCTTAGGTTACAATACCTAGCAGCCCTTCGCTAGGTGCCTAGCAGCCCTTCGCTAGGTCTTTAGGTTACGATACCTAGCAGCCCTTCGCTAGGTGCCTAGCAGCCCTTCGTTAGGTCTTAGGGTTTCGATGCCTAGATTAACTAGGACTTTTCTTCAGCTTAGGTCACTTCTCTCTTACTCCCCTTTGTCTGTTCAATATATCACTGACTTAAGTGTATTGTCAAACATTAAAACACTTAAAGAGGAATACCATTGATGCAACTTGCACCAACATTTTGTACTTACCCTTGATCAGTCCTCATGACTGATCAAATTGTCGCGAGGTTTCACACCTTGACCGATCAGGATGGATCCTGATCGGTCAGGGAGTGTCCTGATCGATCACCAGACCAATCAGGGCACAACCTGATCAGTCAGGTGACCGATCAGGGTTTTGGCCTGCAGAAGCTGGGGAAAGCCCAGCAAGTGTTGGATTGGTCTGGTGACCGATCCACATCTGTGATCAGAAGTCCGCGATCCCTGTGGACCGATCAGGTTAGAGCATGATCGTTCAGGGCTTTCCCTGATCGGTCTGGTGATCGATCAGGGTTCTCTCTGATCGGTCTAGTGACCGATCAGTAGCTGATCTTTAATTTGAAATCGCTGTTAGACGCTCTGAACGCGTCTGTTTTCTCTGCGTTTTCTCTGATACACTGCTGATTTCATTTGATATGCTGTGCTAATCTTCTGTTGGAGTGTGCAAACATTACAGGGATGATTCAAGCCAAGGCGAAGAGTCAACCGTGACTTTCACCATGGCAGGTTTGTCCGTTTCCTATTTCCAGCTCTCAACGGCTTCTGGCGCGTGGCTGGCAACTGACGGAGACTCAGCTGAAGAGGTCTTCAGGGACTGAGTGCTCAAGGAGTCAGGGGTCAGGCTGGGTTCAGTAGATGCTGATGGAGTTTGGCGATGGGAAGCTTAAGACGAAGCTGGAAGCAGAGAAGCGGGAAGAAAAACAGACAGAAAATTTGAGGAGTTTGGCTGGGCTGTATTTGTGCTCTCTGTTGCTTCGTGTTTTAGTATTCCTGTTACATCCTTGTGATTATCTTCTAGTGTCTCGTGAGTTTATCTTGTATCTTCTTGAGACCGCTTGTGGAGAGGTTTCTCCACCGAGAATGAGGCATTTGATATCCGGGGTTCACCGGGGCTTGATCTACCAACGATCAAGGGATCGCCCACCTCACGGGCACGCCAAGGAGTAGGGAGAACTTAAAAAGAGCAAGAGTTTTGTGTCTGGCTACATTCACCCCCCCTCTCTAGCCATCCAAGCACCAACAAGTGGTATCAGAGCTTGGGGCTTTGCTCAAACGGACTAACATCCGAGAGTCAACAAGATGGCGATGGGAGGAGAAGGGTTCAGTACAAACAGACCCCCATTCTTGGATGGAACCGATTTTTCATATTGGAGGTCAAGAATGAAATTTTATTTGAAGACAAACATGAGCATGTGGTTCTCAGTCAAAGAAGGTTTCTCCCCTCCAAAGGATCATGAGGGAAAAGAGCTTGAGTTTTCAAGGTGGCCGGCTGAGCAAATCAGAAAAGGGGAAGCAAATGCTAAAGCTGTGGTCACCCTATAATGTGGGATGACCAAAGACCAATTGATAAAAGTTGGTCCCTTCACGAGTGCTAAAGACCTATGGAGCAAGCTCATTGAGCTCCATGAAGGCACTCAAGATACCCGGATAGCCAAGAGGGACTTGTTCCTCAATCATCTCCAAAATCTCACCATGGGAGAAAATGAAAAGGTAAGTGAACTCCATGGACGGTTCAAAGAAGTCTTGAATGGTCTACACTCCATTGATGAAAAGGTAGAGAACCGAGACCTCGTAAGGTATGTACTCAAAGCCTTTCCGATGAATACTTTGTGGTCATCCATGGTGGATGCCTACAAGGTTTCCAAGGATCTTTCCTTTGTTAAATTAGAAGATTTATTTTGTGAAATGGAATTACACGAGATTGCTAACCAAAGCCCAAAGGAGAAAGGGTTGGCTTTTGTGGCAGGTGACAGAAGGAAGAAGAAGAAGAAGAAGAAGGACGAGGAGAAGACCTACTGTCACGTGGCCTTCATGGCCTTAGAAGAGTCAACCAAGGAGAGTGATAACGAATCAAGGAGCTTCTCAACCGCGCCTTCATCATCTTCGGATGATGAAGAGGTAATCTTTCTGGAGTTAGATAAATGCTATAGGACAATAGCATGTTTAACTAAGTTGTTAAAGAAATCTAAGAATAAGGTTAAGACATTGAAATTAGAAGTAGAAGAATTAAAATCCTCTAGGGTTGAGGATATTAATGATTTTCATGATTAGTCCCTTAAGAATGAAAACAAGACCCTAAGGAGCGAAATTGAAAATCTCAAGAATATTCTTGAGAAGTTTTCAACTAACTCTAAAACTTTAGACATGATCTTAAATTTACAAAAGGCGGTTTACAACAAGGTTGGTCTAGGTTGCCAACCTAAAGAATCAAGTTTCATGTCATTGATGACTAGAACCTATTTTAGATCATCAAATGATTCTAGGGTTCAAAAAGTTCAAAAGAAAATGATCAAGGCTTGGGTGCCAAAATCATTCATTGTAGATGCTTTAGGTCCCAAAATTTGGGTACATAAAACCTCTATATTTAGAATTGTATAGCATTGGTTGAGGGGGAGCTTCTATCAAGATGGGTTGTTGATAGTGGATGCTCCAAACAAATGATCGAGGAGTATTATTTTTGGATACAAATTTAATATGTAAACTTGCTTTGGGTTGATGATACAAACTTGAATTAGGACTATGAATTGCCTAGAAGGTTTAGCTTCATTATTGCAAGTTTGAGGTTCTAAGTTAGAATAACAGTTTTTTTAAAAAAAATCTTATGACATATCTTAGGCTTAAGTTTTCCTCAATATTTTTGGAGATGAACCTAGTTGAGTATGCCATGATTTTCTTGTATGTGTTTCACAAAATGAATGTATTATGCCAACAAGAAGAACACATTGTTTGTGATGATCATTATCAAAAATCTCACGAGGCATCACCAAACAAACAACATGAGCTTCCAAAATTCATTACTTAAGTTCTATGATTAGTACCTTCTTTGTGTCAAACTAAATCAAGGTTCTAGGACTTAGGATATATATAAAAGTATTCTCAACATCTAGCTCATGATATTGAGGTTCATCATGTTTTTCGGAATCACGTTTTAAACTTTGTGCTTTACTCTCAAGTTATATTATCATTGGAAATGTGTTATTCATGAGTATTAATTTTCTGCTCAAATGGTTGTATGCAAACCTATTTTGGGGATTATAGACTTGACATATATTTTGAACTCACTTAAAACATATTGATGCAAACTTGTACATGCATGCTTTTAAGAAGTTTAACCCCCAAGGAAATGAGTGTCTTTGATGATTTTTCTTGATGATGTGGGAAAATACATTTTGGTTAAGGGAAACCCTTTTTAGGATCAAAGGGATTAATTCTGGTTGTATTAGGGTTTAGAGGGTTTAAGAGTCGAATTACACTTGGTTCTGACTCATATCAGAGTTTCTGAAAGTTTGTTTCTGAAACCTGATCAAGAAACTTTCTGTATCGAACCTGATCAGTCCACCGACCGATCAGGACTCACCCTGATCGGTCACCTGACCGATCAGAGGTCCTTCTGATCGGTCTGGTGACCGATCAAATCAAGGAACTCCTTGATTGGTTCAACAACTTCTCAGTCCAGTCAGTCATCCGATCCCCTTTCATCAAATTGTATCAGATCACTGATCATACTGATACAAACAAACATACAATCTGATTATAATTGGAACATACTCATCATACTTGGAACAAACCTACTACTAATTCGATACAAACCCGTGTTGGAATTTTTAAAATTCATAAGAAAGGGTTTGTTGAATTATGACTCTTGTTCCCTGATGAGGAATGACTTTCAGTCAAGAAACTCATGTCGTGTTTCAGGAATTTTTCTGAAATACCTATTGTCTACACTCGTGTGGTCGGATGAGTTTTGGATTGAACAAATATGTTCCTGGAAATTTCAATTGTTAATGCAGTCTGATCTTGAACGAATCAAAATTACAGAAATTTTTCTGAAAACTGATCGTCCATAGATAAATCAGAAATTTTTTTATATCAATCATCAGTCTGATGAAGCTGCGCTACTTATTGCCGTATGATGCATATACATTGTCGACATGATGCATTTATGGTATATGCTTCTCATATGCAATTCAAACATTATTCTTTGATTATTTTGGGAGAGACCCTTGATTAAGGGGGAGGTGTGTTTAAACTTAATAACCATACCCTTTTCGATGTTTAACAAAGGGGGGGAGAATGGTTGATTAAGTTTAGGGTTAGTTATTGTAGGGGGAGGACTTTGATTCCCTTATGATAATTAGATTGACTTCAATTGATCTAATACCTAAACATAAATCGGGATTGTCAAACAACAAAAAGGGGGAGATTGTTGATGCAGTCTGGCCTGATTGTTGTTTTGGTGTTGACACCGATTTAAGTTTGGTTGAGTGATTTGGATTAAGTCCTGGTCGGGGACTGGGCACGAAGGGATTGAAATCCCGGTGAGTGAAGCCGAGTCCTAGTGAGTGAAGTCAGGTGACTGAAATCCCGGTGAGTGAAGCCGGGTCCTAGTGAGTGAAGCTAGTTGATCGAAATCCCGGTGAGTGAAGCCGGGTTCTGGTGAGTGAAGCCAGGTGACTAAAATCCTGGTGAGTGAAGCCAGGTCCTCGTGAGTGAAGACAGGTGAAGGAAACCCCGGTGAGTGAAGTCGGGTCCTGGTGAGTGAAGCCAGGTGACTGAAATCCCGGCGAGTGAAGCCGGGTGACCGAAACCCTGGTGAGTGAAGCCATGTCCTAATGAGTGAAGCTAGGTTGAACAAAATCCCGGTGAGTGAAGCTGGGCAAGGATTCTTGATCCGGGGGACTGAGCACGAGTCAGAGAAGGCTAGGGAGTCTGTTCTCTAGGCTTAGAGTTGAATTGGGAGTTGCTGGATCGGTCTGGAGATCGATCAGGGAGTTAGCATGAACTCTTGTTGTGGATCGGTTTGGTGACCGATCCAGGGAAGACTGATCGGTCTGGTGACCGATCAGGAAGAGAACAGAAGCATTTGGTTTGGCTTCTGTTCGGCTCCTGATCGTTCTGGCGATCAAATTGTCGCGAGGTTTCTCACCTTGACCGATCAGGATGGATCCTAATCGGTCAGGGAGTGTCCTGATCGATCACCAGACCGATCAGGGCACAATTTGATCGGTCAGGTGACCGATCAGGGTTTTGGCCTGCGGAAGCTGGGGAAAGCCTAGCAAGTGTTGGGTTGGTCCGGTGACCGATCCACATCTGTGATCAGAAGTTCGCGATCCCTGTGGACCGATCAGGTTGGAGCCTGATCGTTCAGGGCTTTCCCTGATCGGTCTGGTGACCGATCAGGGTTCTCTCTGATCAGTCTGGTGACAGATCAGTAGCTGAACTTTAATTTGAAATCGTTGTTAGACGCTCTGAACGCGTCTGTTTTCTCTGCGTTTTCTCTGATACACTGCTGATTTCATTTGATATGCTGTGCTAATCTTCTGTTGGAGTGTGCAGACATTACAGGGATGATTCAAGCCAAGGAGAAGAGTCAACCGTGACTTTCACCATGGCAGGTTTGTCCGTTTCCTATTTCCAGCTCTCAACGGCTTCTGGCGCGCGGCTGGCAACTGACGGAGACTCAGCTGAAGAGGTCTTCAGGGACTGAGTTCTTAGGGAGTCAGGGGTCAGGCTGGGTTCAGTAGTGTTGGGAACGAGATGGCTAGAGAGGGGGGGGGGGTGAATATAGCCAACACTTTTCCTTTGAAGAGCTTAGCAATATTTCTGCACTCAAACTATCAGCAGCACAGCGGAAGAAGCAAGAAAATAGCAGACCAATGCAGTAAACAAAAACAGAGATGAAAACTAACAGTCGACAGCTACCAAGATCGCTAACAGGAGGGTTTACAAGGTTCGGGGATAACTTGCCCCTACTCCTTGGCGTGCCTTTAAGGTGGGCGATCCCTTGATCGTCGGCAGATCAAGCCCCGGTGATCACCGGATAAATCAGCAACCTCATTCTCGGTGGAGAAACCTCTCCACAGCGTTTCAATCAAATATAAGTGTTTAAGCTCAATGAAACTACAAGAAAGATCTTACTCAAACCCTTGACAAGGACAAGAACACAGCAAGCTTCCTTGAGCTCCACCCAGTGGTGATCTCACGCAAGAACCCTTCCCCGTGTCTTCCCACTGTCGGACTCCAAGCTTCTTGTTCCTTCCTTCAAGGCTCAAGTAAAAGATGGTTGCTTCTCAATTGCTTGCTCAAAAAGTGATGAAGATCGCAAGAACACAGCAGCAAGTTGTGGAGAACTCAAGGCACGACAAGAACACCTCTTTCGCAAGACTTGCTTCCACGAAGCTATACACCGCCCTTTTGATTCTTCACAAGGTGACAACATCTCTGTAGCTCCCAGCTACTCATCTGCCAACGCCAGCCTCTACTGAGCTATCTCTGGACTCACTGAGCTTCCCTCAGTCAAGCTCCAGTCTCCGCTCCAGTCTACAGCTCGCCGTTGCAACCTGAGATGGGAAAATGGACAAACCTGCTCCAAGGAAAGCTCTCTTTGACTTCTCCTTGAGTGTTTGAATCCTCCCCTGTCACCTGAAACTTACTCAGAGTATTAGAGCAGCAAATCAAACAGCATATCAAATATCAGAGGAAAGTGGCAGCGAATCGGTTGAGTTCAGACGCGATCAGAGCGTCTGACAATGCAATTTGAATTAAAGTGATCGGTCACCTGACCGATCAGAGAGCCTCCTGATCGGTCACCAGACCGATCAGGCTGGTACTAGACCGATCAGGCTTCGTCCTGATCGATCCTCAACGCTCAATTAGAAATCGCGATTTCTTTGAGATTCTCCTGGACCGATCACCAGACCGATCCTAGGTCTTGGATCGTTCTCCGGACCGATCCACCCTTATATTGGGCGATTTCTGAGTTTCGCAGGTTAAGCCTTCTGATCGGTCACCAGACCGATCAGAACCTGACCAGACCGATCAGGCTCCGTCCTGATCGATCATAGAGAGGAACCTGCGATGCTTGATCGTTCTCCGGAATGATCTGCACAGTAAACCTGATCGGTCATCAGACCGATCAGGAGCAGTTCAGCAAGGGAACTCAACCTCACTGCTCGCTCCCTGATCGGTCACCAGACCGATCAGGAGTCAGTCAATGGGTGAAACGCATGCTCCCTGATCGGTCACTAGATCGATCAGGAGCAGCACAGTAGATTCCCAACCTCACTGTGTGCTCCCTGATCGGTCGCCCGACCGATCAGTCATCGCTGGATCGGTCACCCGATCGATCCACGAAGGAGCAACGTGCCAAAATCCCTGATCGATCACCAGACCGATCCAGGGACTTAAACTCAGCCCTCCAAGCTAAGTTTCCATCCACCTTAGCCCTCCAAGCTAAGGATTTTCCATCTAACTCTCCAAGTTGGGAATTTGCACCTAACCCTCCAAGTTAGGACTTTTCACCTAGCCCTCCAAGCTAGGACTTTTCACCTAGCCCTCCAAGGTAGGACTTTTCACCCAACCCTTCCGAGTTAGAACATCATCCAACCTAGCCCTCCAAGCTAGGCACTTGGCCCTCCAAGCCAGGACTTTTTCACCTAATTCTCCAGGATGGGAATTTGCACCTAACCCTCCAAGTTAGGACTTTTCACCTAGCCCTCCAAGCTAGGACTTTTCACCCAACCCTTCCGAATTAGGACTTTTCCAACACCTAGCCCTCCAAGCTAGGATTTTCCACACCTAACCCTCCAGGTCAGGACTTTTCAACACCTAGCCCTCCAGACTAGGATTTTCCATCCCTTGCCTGATCCCCGACCAGGACTTCATCATAATCATCATAATCAACCTAAACTAAAATCGATGTCAACACCAAAACAACAATTAGGGCCAGACTGCATCAACAAGTAGATGCTGATGGAGCTTGGTGATGGGAAGCTTAAGACAAAGCTGGAAGTAGAGGAGCGAGAAGAAAAACAGACAAAAAACTTGACGCGTTTGGCTGGGCTTTGTTTGTGCTCTCTGTTGCTTTGTGTTTGAGTATTCCTGTTACATCCTTGTGATTTTCCTTCTAGTGTCTCGTGAGCTTATCTTGTATCTTCTTAAGACCGCTTATGGAGAGGTTTCTCCACCGAGAATGAGGCATTTGATATCCGGGGTTCACCGGGGCTTGATCTGCCGACGATCAAGGGATCGCCCACCTCACGGGCATACCAAGGAGTAGGGAGAACTTAAAAAGAGCAAGTGTTTTGTGTCTGACTATATTCGCCCCTCTCCCTCGGCCCCTCTCTAGCCATCCAAGCACTAACACTAGGCACACGACTTGACTCTTTTTAGCTAATACTTATCTTGACTCTAGTGGCTTAGACTTGATTGAGTTTTCTAATATATATTTAAAATCGTATAATTAATATTTTAAAGTTATAAATATGGTTAAAAAAACTAAAAATTAAAATAATATTATCAAATATTTATTAACCATATTTGATATCAATGGATAAACTTCAAAACTTTTTTTAAAAAATTAAAATGAACTTAATTATATTTAGAATGGACTAAGCTAGCTAGCTCCACAAGTTATGTTGTTCTTGATACTAAGTCGCATGATCCATTTTGTGTTAGGCCAACCCAACTCATTTGGCACATCTATAGAGAGTTTTGGGAATGAAACACATCACACTTCTCCATAAATTATTAGATTATATATCTCTACTTTTAATTATCATTTTACATATATATTTTTTAAAATGAACAAAATGACTACGCACAAATTAACATTTTTTTTATTTGCTATACGTTTAAAATGATCACACATTCTATTCTATGACATGTTAGTTTATAAAGATTGTAATATAACTTCTCATACACACACACACACACACTTAAAGTTATGAACTTTATAAGATTGATCTAAACATGTTAAAATAAAAAAAAATCATACTTTTTTTTACATATATATATTTCATAGACAAGAAGATCATCTACTAAATATGTCAAAAGAAATCCATATTTGATAATTGAGATAATCCTAGCTCATCCTAAGAACATATAAACGCCATTAAACCTATGGTTCATTTAAAAAATTAAACAAATAAACTCAGATTCTCATGAATCAACCCTTCTTAGTCGATCACCAACCAATGCTCTACTAATAATAACAACCTCATCCTGCACAGTAGTCGAATTTATTGAAATGATCAATAACATTATATATTAAAAAAAAAATCTATCCAAGTACTGGTGCAGTACTGTCTCTCTAGAAATATATCTGCTTAAACTTTTTAGAAACAGACGTACGTACCCATGCACAGTAATCCTGATCCATGCACACCAAATTCAGATTGAGATAAACCAGCATTAATTAGATTTGGGGGCGATCGATCCATCCCTTTCTACTGGGTGAAACAGTAGAAGAAGATCATGAAGAGGAGAGAGACTCGAGTTGCACTTGCAGTGGCCACTCGTGCGGTCAAAAACAAGCTTTAGATTCTTCTACGTCTAGAACAGGGGACCAGTAATATATATGTGATATATATATATAAATATATATATATATATATAGATATATGTAATACGTGTGGGAGGAGGATATATGATCTCTCGTTGCCACTTAAAATGTCTGCCATTAGAGCATTACTGTAAAAGAAAAAGGATGAACATTTGAAGAAAAAGATAGCAGAGGGGGCGAATCAGGACAGCAGTCTGTGACAATGCACGTAAACAAGGAAATTAAAGCATTCGGTACTATGAACAGTGAGACGACGGGAATCTCATGTCAGTTCTTGCAGCTGCACCGCCAAATTTAGATCTCCTTTTTTTTTTCTTTTTTTTTTCTCCTCGGAGTTGAGGGAGGAGCAGGAGAGACTGAGTTCCGTGATTGTTGAGCTCGATCGATCGTTAGTTTGTAATAATGGCGGAATTTGGTGGAGCATAAATAATATAATATATATATGATGAATGGAAAACAGGAATGATTGTTGATGGTGTTTATGAGACCGGCGGCGACGAACCGCCGCAGGGCGGATCCGGCGCCGGCGAGGAGGAGGAGGGGGGCGGAGCGGAAGAGGACTCGCCTGCGGCGGGGGCAGTAGCGGCGGCGGCGGCGCGCTTGCGCTTTTTCTTCTCGTAGGGGATGCCGCGCGCCTTGGCCTGGCTCTCGCGGACCTCGCGGAGGTAGATGCGGACGGCGCGGGCGGCGAAGGGGTTGGACTCCTGGCGGCCGCCGTTCTCCTCGTAGGCGGCGCGGAGGCGGCCGATGAGGGCGTCGAGGGAGCCCCAGGCCTGGCGGAGCGGGCAGGCGCAGGAGGCCGGCGGGTTGGGCTGGCCGAAGAAGTCGCACCCCGCCTCGTGCACCTTCGTCTTCCCGAACTGGTCCAGGTACTTGAGGAACTCGATCACGTGCGCGCCGCTGCACCGCGCCAGCGTCAGCGGCGGCTTGTGGTTCCTCAGGTACTGCAGGAACGTGTTCCAGTCCCGCCGCTTCTGCGACTCGTACCGACTCAGCTGCTGCGGCGGCGGCGGCGGCGGCGGTTGCGGCGGAGGCAGAGGATCCTGCTCGCCGGCCGGCGCAGAGGAGGAAGCGCCGCCTTCTCCGGACTCCATCCCGGATCCCTACCTCGAGGAACGAAGCAAGGCAGGCAATTCAGATCACCCACCTCCTCACCCGCTGCCAATTAACAAACCTCGCAGCGTCGCTCGATCTCTGTTCCTGCGCGATCCATTCACTGAAAGGGGCTGAGCGAGCGGAGCGGAGGTAGGTAGAAAAAGTGGGTCTCGAAAGGGTAACCCGCCGAGAGCGTAATCAAGGAGGGTGGCCCCACGCCGTGTTCAGTGAGACCGACGTCTCTTCTCCTCTGGGTTTAAATTCTGGGTGCGACTCCAATTTCCATTGGAATTTTGGAATCATTCGGAAAAATAGAACGCAAATCCGACTCCGGTTCGAACCACATCAATATCCGGTCCAAGTTCGACGAACCATACTTAATTTAAATTACACGTACAACATATGAATAATTATCTATAATCAATCTAACCTACAAGCTAATGCCTTCATTAATGTCCTTCTAATTAAGTATAGACGAGGAAATAAGACAAACGTTTAGTGCCCGTCCAGCTTAATCTACATCTTAAGTAAAGCATAATACAACCTAATCTGTTACACACGGTGCCAAAATGTATATATAAACGATTTTTTTTTTTTCGAAAAGATTCAAAACTTGGAGCTACGCAACAAGATCTTTGCGCTCAACTTTATTGGATGGATGCGCACTCGTAAAAAGATGAAACTCGATGTATCTTTATCGATCTTACTCCTCTCCACCTCAACCGAGCTTATCGATAGCTAATTCAGTTCCTCCTTTCATAATCACTAGCTTTAACAGCATTAATAGATACTCCTTTTACTACTTTCTCAATAGTGATTCAAGATTAATCTCTAAGTATCTTTAATCTAATAATCTTTCTATATGTGAACTATCGAGACCATTGGTTGTTTCAATAATCTCTTTGCCCATGTAACAACATAACCGAAGAATATTCATCAAGAGACTTGTTAGATTACTCTATTATATATTGTAGGACAAAAAGGCCACATTGACTTTGATTCTAGTCAACGGGTTCTTCTAAAGTCAAAGATCGACCATGTCAACCGTGGTCTTGGCACCATGCACCAATCTCCAACAGTTCGATGGGCGTTAACGCCGTACAACCCTGTGGTCAATGGACAGCTCACGTGGGCCCACTGATAGGGCCGACACGTAGGCTGCTCACGTGGCTAGACTTGCCACATGGGACTAAAAAATTAAGTAATGAACCATTTAATACTTAATCTTACTATTTAATTGAATTTGCTTTATCCATGTTTTAAGAGCTAATATTCGTTTCTTATCAAGTGAGTAATTAATTTTAAGTCCACTTAAGCTTTTAAAAGTTCATTCAAATCTTAAATATTATTGATGAGATCAGACTAACTCTCTTCAATAATAGGATGCAATAATTAATATTCATGGCGATAAAATTATTTCATATATTAAAAATTTTATCCTGTATTGAGGATAATTTAGAAAATCTCATTGACAGATAGAATCTATATTAAATTAACATATATACATATTTAAAACATTATTTATTAGAATCAAAATTGCTCTAACTACGCTTTGAGCAAGGTTTAATAAATATTAAAATAAAAATATTTTTGAGATATGGTGTATTTTTTTTTAGAAAAAGGCATATTCTTTTATGATAGTAAAAAAAGGATTTTTTTTATTATAAATTTTTACAAATTAAGTTTTAGGTTATTTCCCATGCTAGTGCTAAGGTGTGAGTACTGTCCCTATCAATAAGAAAATGAATATTTTTTATAAAAGAAATTTGAAATAATTGCGGCCCTTGAAGTGTGTGCCCGAATGATTAAAAATTTTGAACGATAAATGACAATATACTCTTTTAAAATTTATTTAGTGCGACGTCGATTTTAATAATAATTTATAATTAGTTTATTTGCACTGGGCTACACCAACACTCATGTCATACGAATCATGGGTCCATCTATTTTATCAATGAAAAAATATTGATATTGTTCCTCCCCATTGATCCAGTATTATCAATTTTATAATAAAATATAGATAAATAAATGATAAGAAAAAGTTTGTCTGGACACAGCAAGTTTTTATATGAAAAAAATTAGACATTGAACCTTTTATTTCCATTGTGAAAAGATATATTGAAATAAACAAGAACTACCGGTTAGTGAAACCATTCTCGAATCAAGATTAGTCAATTTAATTAAATTCGAGTGGATTTGTGTTTGAGTTTTAATATTTGATAATAATATTTAAATAATATATAAATGATAAATCAAGTAAGTCAAGATTGACCAGAAACTTGACTAATAAAATCCTAACTCGAATGTTAGGTACGAGAAAAATCCTAATAGGACGACTAAGCTAATCTAGTTGAGAACTAGGTTAAGTTTAAGGTATGTTAGCTGGGAGCTAAATACTTAACACGAGCTAAAGACCTAGTGGGACTAAGCAAGCTTAGTTGAGAATTAGATTAAGACCAAGTTAGGAGCTAAACACTTAGCATAAGTAAAGTCCTAGTAGGACTAGACAAACCTAGTTAGGAACTAAGTTAAAACCAAGATGGGTTGATGGGGGGGGGGGGTTAGCTAGGAGCTAAACACTTGGCACGAATGAAATCATAGTTTAGAACTAGGCAAGAGAAAGTCCAAGCAGGTCAAGATTGGCTAGACACTTGGATGAAGAAGTCCTAATAAATTATAGGAGACTTTGGGTTAGGCAAAGGAACCCTAAACCCATGTTTTAGGGTTTAGGGTGTCATCTGTGGATTGGGTAATCAATTGAACCAGTCGACTAGGTAGTTGACTGAACTAGTTGACTGGGCTAAGGCTATGAGAACACATAAAGATTCCAAATTGATTAGGTAATTGATTTGGGTTAGCCTAATCGATTAGCCAATCGATTAAGCTAATCAGCCAATCGATTAGGGCTTGTTCCAACCGATTCGGCTAAGCCTAATCAATTGGTCTAATTGATTAGGCTATGACTCTCACGTACAGGAAGTCTCAAAATCGATTAGGTAATCGATTCAGAGTCTCCTAATCAATTGACCAATCGATTATGGTTTGACAAATAGTCATTGCAGGTCGGATCCAACGTGACAATCGATTGGGTGAAGGTTGAATCGATTGGAGGCGTCGGGCAAATCTTGAAAAAAGGTTTTTCACGCAGATTGACGATAAAGCTCACTACACCATTTTCACGCTGATTCTTGACAAGTTGGAAGAGAAATGTTATTGTACTTTCCAAGCTTCAAAAGGCTAATGCAAGCAAGATAAGCAAAAGTTAATTGTTGTAATCGTGTTTTAAAATTTCATTTGTATTTGTGTTGTATTCTTGTTATATTTCTTGATATGAGCTTGTACGAGATTTCTCCGCCTCTGGATTATTTTCAAGGAGTATATTTATAATGGAGCTGCATGCATGGTGTGGATTCTTGGATTAGTCATCTCAAAGAGATAAATACCAAATAAATCAATGTGTTAGCGCGCGTTTACTTCAAGTTTTCCGCTACAACAAATGAGCGAAGTGAGCTATTTTCCTCTCCTCTTCTAGTTCTCGACGTATCGCAACATTAACTGTGTCAATCTATGAGAGCAAAAATAATATTACAAGGGGCATTGCTAAAAATGAACTCACGAACTCTCACATTCGAAGTGAGAATCATAAAATTAGATAGGGATGACAATTTTCTCAGACCCGAATGAAGGATCCGACATCCGATTTGAATGAAGGAGGGTATGGAGAGACTATTAATACTCGATATTTGACCCGAATACTCGATTAAATAATATATATTAAAGATTTTTTTTCTTAAATCCACTAATTATTTTTGTTGATATTAAAAATAAGTTATATAAGTGTTTAATTTATTTTTTAATTATATAGGTATATATATATTTTTAAGAGTCATGATACACTAAGTGAAAAAATTCAATGAAATGCTTAGTGAATGACGTGATACTATCGTTGGCCTCCAGCTGTCGCCCCGAATCAAACTATACCCTGGGGGCACGGTGAACTCGTCGGAGATAGCTATATGTAAAATGTCACTTTATTCACTAAGTTTTTTCTTAAGATTTTTTACTAAGTATATCTATTTTTTAATATGATATTAATTTTAATATATTTTGTTGAATGATAATAATTGAATAGACATTTAAAAAATTATTTATTTCATAGGTATAAGTATGAAGGATGCATAATCTTATCTGAAGTCGATGATTTACCATCCTACCATTAATTAGACGTGGCAGATTTAGATTGGTGTGCTCAGCCGTTTAAAATAAAATAATTCATATACAACTTTTTAGTCGTCATCGTCTAGAAGTGGCTCGAATATCACTTATTCTTTACCTGAAGGTTCAATACACAGAAAAGTAGATTTGGTCAAGATATACCTGAGAGAAAAATAATATATATTTAATTATTTTTTAATAAATTATTACCTTTTAAAACTTATTTGTAACGTAGATTTGGTGTCAGTGTTACATTTAGGGTGCGTTTGATTGAGTATTATTCATGATAACCTTGATTATCCATCCAAGATTATCAACAAAAACTTTGTTTGATTTAGGTAATCAGCGATTTCCAAGTAATGATTGATGCATGACACGTCAGCAAAAGGGGCATACAACCAGGAATCGAAAAACCTCAGTGAAGTAAGGTTTTTTTTGATTCCCTGGTTATGAAACTTACCTTTCCAAAATTATCCTCCAATGTTTACACTTAAGACGAAAATAATCATTACAATTTATTAACTTCCGAAAGCATTATTCTCGATCGACGACCGACAACAGCGGCCGACGACCACCGCCGGCGGCCGGCGACCATCGCCGGCGGCCGGCGACCACCGCCGGCGGCCGGCGACCACCGCCGGCGGCCGGCGACCACCGTCGGCGGCCGGCGACCACCGTCGGCGGCCGGCGACCACCGTCGGCGGCCGACGACCACCGCCGGCGGCCGGCGACCACCGCCGGCGGCCGGCGACCACCGCCGGCGGCCGGCGACCACCGCCGGCGATTGACCACCTCCGGCGACGATCGTCGGCGACGATCGTCGGCGACCACCGCCGGCGACGATCGCCGGCGACGACCGCCGGCGACGATCGCCGGCGACGACCGCCGACGACGATCGTCGGCGGCCGGCGACCACCGCCGGCCACGATCGTCGTCGACCACCGCCGGCCACGATCGCCGGCGACCACCACCGGCCACGATCGTCGTCGACCACCGCCGGCCATGATCGCCGGCGACCACCGCCGGCCACGATCATCGTCGACCACCGCCGGCCACGATCGCCGGCGTCCACCGTCGGCGACGATCGCCGGCGACCACCGCCGGCCACGTTCATCGTCGACCACCGCCGGCCACGATCGCCGGCGTCCACCGCCGGCCACGATCGTCGGCGTCCACCGTCGGCGATGATCGCCGGCGACCACCGCCGGCGAGGATCGCCGGAGGCCGACGACCACCGCCGGCCACGATCGTCGCCGGCCGTCGCCGGCGACGATCGCCGGCGACCACCGCCGGCGACGATCGCCGGCGACCACCGCCGGCGACGATCGCCGGCGACCACCGCCGGCGACGATCGCCGGCGACCACCGCCGGCGACGATCGTCGGCGACGATCGCCGACGACCACCGCCGGCGACGATCGCCAGCGATCACCGCCGGCGACGATCACCGACGGTGGCGACGATCGTCGGCGACGATCGCCGACGACCACCGCCGGCTACGACGATCGCCGAAGGACGGCGACCACCGCCGCTTGCCGGCGGCGTCGCCGGTCGACGCCGATCGTGGCCGGTCGGCGCCGATCGTGGCCGGTCGGTCATCGGTATTGGACATCGATTACCTACGTGGACACCGACGATCGACGTCGACACCCTTAAGTCTAAACAAATAAAATTATCTAAACAAATTATAAAGGGTAATATGGTAAAATATTATATTAAGTTATAGACTATTACCTTCAAATAAATAAGATTTTATTTGATTACCTAAAGTGAACCAAACAAATTCAGGTTATGTTTTATTCCCAATAACTTTGGTTATGTGATTACTTGGTAATAACATAACCGAGGTTATATATGATAACTTGAATCAAACGCACCCTTAGTGTCGTCGGGATGGATGACGTTATTAAAGAGGAGTAAATTTGGGATTTTTGTTTGTTCATCTTTGATTGTGGAATTTGTGGTGGCCTACCGGGGCAATTGCAATGCAACACCTGTGGAGAGATTTAATTATGAAAAAAAAAATTGAATAAAAAAGTTTAAATTATTAAAGACAGGTGTGAGATTTTTAGTTTAAAAGACTAGTGAAATTTTAAAATTAGTTTTTTTCGTTGAAAATTAAGAATGAAGGTAGGGACAAAATAATTAATGATGTTTTTTAATTTTTAATTTTATTTTTTATAAAATTAATGAATATTTTATAAAACGATCAAAATTATTTTTATTTTACTAATATATGTATTTGGCCCTTTCATAACAAATAAAAAATATATAAATTTTTATTAGTATATTAAATGGAAATTAAAAATAAATCAAATTAAAGATGATAATTAATTAAAAATTTGAGAAAACTCCCTAACATCAAACTGGACTTTGCATGCACTCCCTAATCAAAAATTTCTTTGCATGCACTCCCTGATGGGATTGACAAAACAGTTTTGTGTGTTATTTTTTTTATCAATATAAAAGAGTAAAAATTCAGTATAAATCGTAAATATTTAAGTATAAATTGTTTGAGATTTAATACTAATTTAAGAAATTTAAGTATTATTTGAAAAAATTTGAGTATACATTGTTTCAATATATAGTAAAAAATTTCAGTATACATTATCAAAATTTAAGTATGAATTGATTTAGATTGAGTATTATTTGAAAAAATTTGAGTATAAAATTTAGAAATTTGAGTATGTGAGGTTGTATCCACCACATCAAGATTTTCACATGAGGGGTCATCGAAATTTTATACTCAAATTTCTTAAAATAGTACTCAATTTCAAAAAATTTATACTCAAATCTTTATAATATATACTGAGTTTTCACTCTTTTATATTCACCACATCAAGATTTTCACATGAGGGGTCACCGAAATTTTGTACTCAAATTGCTGAAATTAGTACTCAATCTTAAACAATTTATACTCAAATATTTACAATGTATACTGAATTTTTACTCTTTTATACTCAATCCACCAGGGAGTGAATGCAAAGAAATTATCAAGTGGGGAGTGCATGCAAAGGCTAGTTTAGGATTGGGGAGTTTTCTCCAATTAACCGTTAATTTTAATTAAAATATTAAATGAAAATTATACATTCATATATTAAATGAAAAACAAGAAATAAAGAGGTGCGATTTAATAAGGAAAAATTGTCCAAGACTCCCTAATAGCAAATTCAATGTCCTCCTCAGTCTCTGTATTAGAAAAAAAAATTTATTTTAACTCTCTACATGCAAAGTTTTATTTGCTTAAACTATCGATTTATCTAATTATCCTCAATTTTTTAGGTATAAACAGTCTAAAATAAGGTATAATTCCTTCTAAATTTAACATCATTTAACTATAATCTAGTGTATTTTCTATCAAATTGAGGGCGCCCCAATTCATTCATCCTAAGCCAATTGATTAGTATGAACTCCTAATTAATTAATCAAATGGAAAAAGAGTTATACTCAATTTGATAGAAAATATACTAAATTCTAAATTAAATATGGTGAATTTAGAAAAACTTATACTTACTTTTAGATTTTTTGTACCTATAAAAAATAAGGGTGACATTCTCTCGTGACAAATGCAAATAATCGATTATCGATCAATTTCTAATCAATCGGAACTCCTCAATCGATTGCCTTAGCTCCAATCGATTATGAGCAGCTTCGATCGATTCTCGATCGACTGGGTTTGAAAAGAGTCGTAATCAATTTAATAGAAAATATACTAGATTCTAGTTAAATGATCTGAATTTAAGAGGAATTATACCTCATTTTGGATATTTTGAACCTAAAAACAACAAGGGCAATTATGTAAATTAGTATGTACTAGGGAGTTAAAACAAATAAAATTTTGTATGCATAGAGTGGAAATGAACTTTTTTTGATATGGAGACTGACAAAAAAGTTTAAGATGCAAATAAAAATTTAAAGGCAATTTACATATTTAATAATGTAGGACTCACAAAAAAGATGTTGGGAGATTTTTTATAGTTGAAAGCGTATTATGTTTTTATGCTTCTAATGTGATATTGATGTGGTATATTAGGGACTAAAAAAACCTCATTTAGAGCTCTAACTATAAGTATCCTAAGTGGTTGAGCCATAGTTTTGACATGAGTTCAGCAAGATTAAGTTATACCTTGTAAATTTAACTTATGTGTTTAAGTGTGCGGGGACTTAGGAAACACATAAGCATTTGAAATTATAGAAGACGCAAATAGTGTAGGACCGGTGCCGTCGATAGAGGGGGGGGGGTGAATATCGACCGTGAAAATCTTGTCGTGAAAACTTCGTAAATCTTTCGAACGTTCTAAGATCAGAGTTAGTAGCAAAGCGGAAAAGTAAAACAGAAAAAGAAAAGCAATACACAAGGACACAACAGGATTTATTTACTTGGTTCCCAACCCCCCAGGGTCAGTACGTCCAAGGCCTATGTACTCGGCGTGAGTCCACTATTGGTCTCATTTCCGGAATTTCCGGAGGCAAAGAAAACCCGTCTTACAGTGTGTTGTTACAAGCAACAATATTGAAAGTTAAGTACGGAACAAATAAAAGCAAACCGAACAAGAATCTGAAACTCGGCCGATCTGGACCTCCGAAGTACCGCACACTTCCTCCTGGAGCCTCCCGGTCGTAGAGCCTCGTCTTTAATGCGCTGTCGTCGGTCAGAATGATCAGAATCACTCTTAGCAGTTGTGTTTGAAGCAGAGGGGTCGAAGCCCCTTATATAGTGCTTCTGGGGGCGCCCTGAACGTCGGGGGCGCCCCTATAAACTTGGTCAAACCTTATCCCCGCGTCGACCTCGCCGCAGCTGATAAAACCTTTGACCAGGGTGCCCCAGACTTTCCGAGCACCCTCGTGAAGGGTTATCTGTGTTTCGAATTCGAAACAGCAAATACAGCTTTCAACTTGGGCGCCCCAACATCCCGGGCGCCCTGCTTGAAGCCTATTCTACTTACCAGACGAGACTGCTTTTTTTCTTCTTTAGTTTGGGCCCCCCTTCATTGGGGGCGCCCTGGATGCATGGGGTTGCCCCCACTGATGGGGGCGCCTGGCTTCAAAGCCTCCAGCCTAGTTTCTTCTTGCTTTGTCTTCCAATCTTGGTACCTACAAGATACACAAACACAAAGCACATATACATCCATTCTTAACCTTAAGGACTTGGTTCTGACTTTGGATTTGCATGAAACCCTAGGTCGAACCGACGTAAGTTCCCACCCCCGAGAACACGCCTTTCACCTACTCTCAGGAGACGGTTGCCACCCAGTCCTTCGGGTGGACTTTTACTTAGCTTCCGATACTTCCGGACCTCGAGACGCCCGAACCCTAACCCGTCTCTACTTCTGTCCTTAGTCATCGCTCAGCTAAGTTGCTCAGTCCCTTGGACCAAGACTTCGTGCCCAAACCCTAAGTCCAGGACTTCGGTGCCCAACCCTCGGCCAGGTCTTCTTGCCCAATTCCCCGAACCAGGTCTTCGGTGCCCAACCCTCGGCCAGGTCTTCTTGCCCAGTCCTCGACCAGGACTTAGTGCCCACCTTCTGAGCAGGTCTTTGGTGCCCAACCCTTTGCTAGGACTTAGTGCCCAATCCTCGATCATGACTTAGTGCCCAATTCCCTGAATCAGGACTTATTGCCTAGGTTTACTAGGACTTCCTTCCACTTTGTTACTTCTCTCTTAACTCCCCTTTGTCTGTTTAATGTATCACTGACTTAAGTCTATTGTCAACCATTAAAACACTTGGAGGAGGACAACATTGATGCAACTTGCACCAACAATCTCCCCCTTTTTGATGTTTGACAATATCTTAAGTCAGATTGGTTGATGGGGCTAACTTAATATCCTTGGGATCAAAAATAAAAAATGATCTAAGTTTTGAAAATCCATTTTTGATCCTCTAGGAAAAATAAAAAATTTCTAACATTCACTCTCCCTTGTTTTTGAAAAACATTTTGCTTAATTAGGTCCTTTGGTAAGAGAGAAAAAAATATTTTTAACTTAAGGCGCATCTCTCCCCCTTTGTCATACATCACAAAACCAAAAAAAAAAATATTTGCACCAACAATGAAAACCTTTGGTTTTTTTGAAAATACTTAGTGCAAATTTTTGAAAGCATTGTATTTTGAATGATATATTGCATTTTTTTTTGAAAAATGCATAATTTTGAAAAATGCTATGCGCTTTAAAAAGTACAAGTACTTTGAAAATTATTATGATAAAAAAATGCAAGTATTTTTGAAAGATTATGTAATTTTTGAAAAATATAAGTACCTTGGAAAATATGAATTTTGAAAAATTAAGTACTTTGAAATTATTATGAATTTTGAGAAGCATAAGTACTTGACATGATTTCTTTTCCAGTTTGACACAATCCTAGGAAATCTTGTTGACTACAAGGACAGTTTCCTAAGTGTCCTAGAAAATTCTTCACACTCAAGTAAATATTATTATTATTATTTTTTAAAACAAAATTTTGAAAAAAAATGATAGTACTTTTGAAAATATATGCTAGTACATTTTTAAAAATGTGTGAACTTTTGAATACTCAATATTTTACTTGACTTGGTTTATCTTCCAGTCTGACACCATCCTAGGAAGCCTTGTTGACTACAAGGACATTTCCTAAGTATCCTGGAAATTCTCCAACCTAAGTAAATATTATTTAAAAAATAATTTCATAAGTCACAAATTCTGACAAATAGAATAATAGTGTTTTGAAAGACTTAGATTTTTAGCAAGATTTTGAAGATATGAAAACATGCTATTAAATAATTCTTTTAATTTGGCCTCCCCCTAAACTTGACTCAGTCCTGGGAAGCTTGTTGACCACAAGTACTCTTCCTCTGAGTCTTAAGGTTTGATTCAGATCAAAAGAATAATTTAATAATTTTTGACATAAATAATTTAAAACTTGTCAGAAGTTTGACTCAGACTCCCCCTAAATCTGACACATCCTAAGAGTCCTTTTAGATCATGAAGTGGACCTTCCTCTGTGTCTTTAGGGTTTGGGTCAGATTAAAAAGAAAAAATGATTAAAAAAATATCCTAAAATTTTTCTTTTGACTCAGACTCCCCCTAAATTTGACACATCCTAGGTGTCCTTGAAGATCATGAAGTGGACATTTTCTCTGTGTCTTTAGGGTTTATCAAAGTCAAAGAAACAGGTAAATATAATTTTTACAACATAAGCCTTTTTCGAAAACACAAGTGATAATGATTTAAAGCACAGTTTTCGTAAAGTATTTTCAAATGTTAGTAATGTTTAAAGTGCAATTTTCAAAAACCATTTCGAAAAAAATAAAAAGCACTCCCCCTGTACCCGATACCGTTTGACTCTATCTAAGTGCCTTAAGGAACTTTAGTGTTATCCTAAGAGGCTTGTGTCTAATTGCGTGAGTCAAACAATTTTTAAAAAGATATAATTTTTGAAAACATGTAATATGTATATTCAATCAGGCAAACATGAATTCCATTAAACATTATTATGTTGAAGCACTATTTTAAAAATATATTTTTAGGAAAATATTCTAGCAATTTTGAAAAACAATTTTGAAAAATATTTTTCAATTTATTAGTCCTTAACATCTCACCCATTCTAGATGTCTCAATACAGCAAGTATGGTTGCCTTATAGGTGTATTGTGAGATGCTTGAATCATTTTTCTTAATTTATTTTTAACTCTAAGATTTAATTGAAGCTTGTGTTAGATTCAAATCTGGCAATAGTAAAGTGAATTTGGTTTTCAATAATCGGCTTCCAGGTCTTGGCGAGGCACTAGGCCTTCTTTGGTCGTAGCCTTATTGGATCATCAACCCTTTCCTTGATAAAGCCTTTTATTGAAAATTCATTTTCAAGTTACTCCTTGAAAGATTTTGGTCTAACTAATTTGGGTCTTGGATCGGTTGCTTCGGCTAGTTCCACCAAGATGGCTTCCCTAACGTACTATCATCTGACCTTCACCCAATACTAGGTTGATCAAGTTTCAATTATTCTTTTTCCTATAGCCATTCTAAATTATGTATAAAATTTAAATATGAATGACATGCCATATATTTAAAAGAATTGACAAATGCATGACATGACAATTATGCATTAGTCAAACAAGTCCAAAGCATTTTAATTACGTTTTTAAAGATGTATCAAATTCCCGATTTGATACATGTCGTGTGAACCGACGAATATGTCAACCCACTTTGACATATTTGATTTTATTAAATTTATTGTTGTAGTTTGGCTAGGATTTTAGTTCGAGTTTAAGTTGGATTCAAGTTACTTAAGAATTAATTGAATTAATTTGAATTTAATTGAATTAATTTAAGTTTGAATTAATTAAGATTTAATTAAATTAATTTAAGTTTGAATTAATTTAGATTTAATTGAATTTAATTTAGGTTTGAATTAATTTTGATTTAATTGAATTTAATTTAGGTTTGAATTAATTTAGATTTAATTGTGTTTAATTTGAATTTAATTAGGATTTAATTTGAATTTAATTTAATTGAATTAATATTTAATTAAGATTTAATTTGAATTAATTTAATTGAATTAAGATTTAATTTGAATTAATTTAATTGAATTAAGATTTAATTAAGTAAAACCTGAATAATTTAGGTTGAAATGATTAATTAACAGTTGTGGGTCCAAGTTCATAATTTTCATTATTTCGAAAATTTCTGACTCATCCTTATTTTTCTTTTCAAGTTTTTCTAGTAATTCTGATTTATTTGAACATTTATGATTTTCATTAACTATGACCTTTATCTTAGAAAATTCTATCTCCTCCTCAAGATTAGATCTTTCAATATTCTCAAAGTAGGTGGAGTAAAGTGGGCCAGTAGTTAATTTTTCAAGATTATCTAAGGGAATAATTAAATTATTATCTAAAGAGATATCATCTCCACTATCTTCAGAATTATCCTTATTATCCTCAGAATTATCCTTAGAATTATCCTCAGAACTATCCTCAGAATTATCCTTATTATACTCAGAATTTTCAAATTTAAATTCATAACTATCTAAAGGATTTTCAAATTTGGGTTCAGGTTTATACAAAGGGTTTTCAAATTTGAATTCATAATTATCTAAGAGATTTTCAGATTTTAATTTAGAATTATCAGAGTTAAAATTAAGATTAATTTCGGAATTATCATCAAGAATTTTAACATTATCTGATTTAATTTCAGGAGTACCAGTAGTATTACCAGATCTAATTTTAGAATTAATTTCAGTAATTTTTGAATTGACATTAAAAATTAAACAGTTAATTTCTGATATTTTAACATTATTTACATTTCCTAATTGATCATTCAAAATATTGATTTGCCTCCTTACACAATTTAATTTTTCAGTAATTATCTAAACAATTTACATAAGAAAGTGCAGGAGATTTGAAAATTTTCGAAACGTAAATCTTACGTACCTTTGCCGAACATTTATTTTTGTAGTGTCCGAATTTCTCGCATTTGAAGCATCTGATGTGATTTTTGTCCCTCCGGACTCCTGGCGCTGGTGTCTCCTTTGCCGCCGGTGGTGTAGACCGAGTCTTACGAGTGGGGCACTGATTTTTATAGTGTCCTCTCTCCCTGCACGTGAAACATATAACATGGAATCTAAAATTTGACATTTAAATTTAAATTTACCTGATTCACCCCTGGGCTCCCCCTCAACTCTTGGTATCGTTGCTCCGTCGACGGTTAGTCTGGTGAAGAGCGGCCTGGCACTGATACCAATTGTAGGACCGGTGCCGTCGATAGAGGGGGGTGAATATCGACCGTGAAAATCTTGTAGTGAAAACTTCGTAAATCTTTCGAACGTTCTAAGATCTGTTAGTAGCACAGCGGAAAAGTAAAACAGAAAAAGAAAAACAATACACAAGGACACAACGGGATTTATTTACTTGGTTCCCAACCCCCAGGGTCAGTACGTCCAAGGCTTATGTACTCGGCGTGAGTCCACTATTGGTCTCCTTTCCGAAATTTCCGGAGGTGGAGAAAACCCGTCTTACAGTGTGTTGTTACAAGCAACAATATTGAAAGTTAAGTACGGAACAAATAAAAGCAAACCGAACAAGAATCTGAAACTCGGCCGATTTGGACCTCTGAAGTGCCGCGCACTTCCTCCTGGAGCCTCCCGGTCATAGAGCCTCGTCCTTAGTGCGTTGTCGTGGGTTAAAATGATCAGAATCCCTCTTAGCAGTTGTGTTTGAAGCAGAGGGGTCGAAGCCCCTTATATAGTGCTTCTGGGGCCGCCCTGAACGTCGGGGCGCCCCTATAAACTCGGTCAAACCTTATCCCCGCGCCGACCTCACCGCAGCTGATAAAACCTTTGACCAGGACGCCCCGGACTTTCCGGGTGCCCTCGTGAAGGCTTATCTGTGTTTCGAACTCGAAACATCAAATACAGCTTTCAACTTGGGCACCCCCAACATCCCGGGCGCCCTGCTTGAAGCGTATTCTACTTACCACATGAGACTGCTTTTTTTCTTCTTTAGCTTGGGTGCCCCCTTCATTGGGGGCGCCTGGCTTCAAAGCCTCCAGCCTAGTTTCTTCTTGCTTTGTCTTCCAATCTTGGTACCTGCAAGATACACAAATACAAAGCACATATACATCCATTCTTAACCTTAAGGACTTGGTTCTGACTTTGGATTTGCACGAAATCCTAGGTTGAACTGACGCAAGTTCCCACCCCCGAGAACGCACCTTTCACCTTCTCCTCTCAGGAGACGGTTGCCACCCAATCCTTCGGGTGGACTTTTGCTTAGTTTCCGATACTTCCGGACCTCGAGATGCCCGAACCCTGACCCATCTCTACTTCTGTCCTTAGTCATCGCTCAGCTATGTTGCTCAATCCCTTGGACCAAGACTTCATGCCCAAACCCTAAGTCCAGGACTTCGGTGCCCAACCCTCGGCCAGGTCTTCTTGCCCAATTCCCCGAACTAGGTCTTCGGTGCCCAACCCTCGGCCAGGTCTTCTTGCCCAGTCCTCGACCATGACTTAGTACCCACCTTCCGAGCAGGTCTTCGGTGCCCAGCCCTTTGCCAGGACTTAGTGCCCAATCCTCGATCAGGACTTAGTGCCCAATTCCCTGAACCAGGACTTATTGCCTAGGTTTACTAGGACTTCCTTCCACTTTGTTACTTCTCTCTTAACTCCCCTTTGTCTGTTTAATGTATCACTGACTTAAGTCTATTGTCAACCATTAAAACACTTGGAGGAGGACATCATTGATGCAACTTGCACCAACAAATAGTTGTAAAGGATGTCACGAGATTGAGCCGATGGGGTTAGTGCATCCGAGAGACATGAAGTTGCAGAAGAATACTCTGGTGGAGTGTGAAGGATGCACGGGATGAATCTAAGAGACAAGAAGCTGAAAGGTAGATTGCTCAAGGAGAAAAATGGAATCGAGTTAGGGTAAACTCAATTCCGAGCGACCAGACAATCACCAAAGCATCTGGAGAAGAAAATGGTCAAGTTCATATGTTTATCATTTCAGGAGCCCAGCGTCCAAAACCTATCCAGGCCCCCCTAGAACCTATCTAAGCACCAGGATGTTATCGCCACATCAATAAGAATCGTTATCGAAACATATCAGGACGACGTCTATACATCAGTAGATTCTATGCACCCAGACCACTTTTAGGTTCCCTAGAAGTGAGGAGTCATTTAGAATCATTAGCGGACCATTGCTATAATGGATAGAGTTTGGCGAATCTAGTCATCCAGAAAGTGTCACGTAAGCAAATGGTTAGATTGAAGAAGGCTATAAATAGAGAACTGAAGCTCGAAGTTCAACCAATGCACATGTTTAATTCACTTGCTTTTAGCTCTTTCATTTAGTCATGTACTCAACTGTCGTAAGGGACTTCTCTAGTTCGACTTATGTTTGAAGAAAGAGATCTTAGTGGAGCTTTTTATAGTCTTGGACTAGCAACCTCATGGTTGCAAATCAATTAAATTCAACTTCTTCCTTTTATGTTTAAGTTATTTTTGTTGGGTTCTCCCGGCACCAAAACATAAAACGCAGCGGAAACAAGAACCCACGAGTGATCCATGCGAAAGAAAAACTCGTACAAAATTGATCTACATCTACTGTGTATACCTTTGAAGCGTGTCCTTCGTTTATCCCGCTCGTCCAAGATACACCGGATCTCTTGCACGTTCAAATGTTCGTGCCTCTATTCGTATCCACATGGACACAATCTCTCAACTTCGAAAGAACTACCTTAGTTGTGCTAGCAACTTGAGGTAGCTCGCAGAACACCAAGAACCTTACAATAAGGTTTCGGCCAAGGGAGGAGAGGAAGAAGAGAGGAAGGGAAGAAGAAAAGGCACACACACTTGTCATTCAAAATGACAAAGTCCCTCTTTTATATTCATCCCATGAATATGAAGAGTCTTTTGTCTCTTTGACTTCCCTTCATTAAAGCCAATAAAGAGCACATCTTTTCATGTGACTCTTCACCTTCTCTTCATCCAATGAAGAGAGACTTTTCTCTTTCCTCCACATGCAATTCCGACCGGACCTCTTGGGCTTCCGACTAGGTCTCCCGACCTAGTCTCCCGAGTGCCGAGCTCCCAACCCAGTCTGTCGAGCTCCGACCCAGTCTGTCGAGCTCCAACTCGGTCTGCCGAGTGCCGACCCAGTCTGCCGAGTGCCGACCCAGTCTGCCAAGTGCCGACCCAGTCTGCCGAGCTCCCAGCTCGGGCTCCCGATCAGACTTCCCGAGTTCCCAACTCGGGCTCAGACTTCTCGAGTTCCCAACTCGGGCTCGGACTTCCCGAGTTCCCAACTCGGGCTCGGTCTTCCTGAGTTCCCAACTTGGGCTCGGACTTCCCGAGTTCCCCAACTCGAGCTCCCAAACTGACCTCCCGAGTTCCTAACTCGGGCTCAGATCTCCCGAGTTCCCAACTCGGGCTCCCGAAGCATCATGTCCTTAGTGTGTGACCCAATAGGTTCTTGCGACGTTGGCAATGCACCTAAACCCTTTAGACACATAAGCAATGAGCGGCATCTAGCAATGCATCATTGTTACCCAAGTAACAAGAAAAGTCGAGATCCGACTAAACCTCCGTGACTATGATAGTGTATGACCTTGTTCTTCTATCCTTGATATCTAGATTGACCAATGAGGCATAGACCGTATCATCCTCAATCAATCTTGTGTTTCTTGATCCCCGAGTAGACTCACTTAAATAAATGAGCTCAATATCTCATATTGACTCATTTGAACATGGTCATGCGTTTCAGTAGTCCTACTCGATCAAGGGGCCCACAGATATCACTCCCGTCATATGGGAGGGATAGATCCCATCTACATCACTCACATCTCTCCTCATAATTCATTACATACCCAGTGATCGCCTTTATAGTCCACCCTGTTAAGGGTGACATTTGACGATACCAAAGTACATAACTCCTTATGTAGGGAACCGTAGTGACTTCAGGTCTAAGGACTATTCATGCCAATAGTCACATGAGAAAGTTTATGACACTCATATGACAATCTATGAAACTTTCTTATGGCGGGTCATTCAGTACACATTCTCCAATGTATACCCATGTGTCAACTTGATATCATATATCCATGACTTGTGAGCTCAAGTCATCAGTTGACCTACATGCTAGCCTCCATGCATCAATATTGTCCCTGAATAATTGATGCTTGACTAGGAATCATTTAGTGTAGTGTTTTCTACATTATCTCACTATCGATTAACCAATCGATATAATGTAGATAAGAACCTACTACACAAGGACATTATTATACTTAGTCATTCGACACAGAATACAAAGTAAGTATAATAACCAAACATGCCTTTATTAATGATAGAATATGATATAAAATGCCCCTAGTCAATCATCACATAATTGACTCTAGGGCTCCTACTTACAATTTTCATATCAACTAAGTGTGTGCCCTTTCTAGTTCGGTCACAAGATAAATCGATATTTTATTTGTATGTTGCTATTCACCCCTCTTCTCTAGCAATTCAAACTGCTACCATTGTGCTTACAATTGGTATCAAAGCTTGTATCGCTAGAAAGACCAATCGTCGACTGTGCAACAACGAAAGGGGATCAAGTAACAGTTGGATTAAGCATCCATCCACCAAAATTCGAGGAGTTCACAACATGGAAAAGAAAATTAGAAGTATTCTTTAAAATAGATTTTGATATTGTGTTATGTATTAAATTTAGTGATGCTGCATAAACTCCTCGGTGGCTAACTCATCGGTGATTTGCTCCAGGAGAATAGGACTAGCTTGTTAAGGTTGCTGATGTGATCCCTTTGAAGAGTACTAAAATGAGAAAATGAGTTAGGAGGACAGTCTGAGGATACCATTTTTAATTGCACTAGGAGTTAATTAGAGTTTTCATACCTTCTTCTCCTGTCGGAGAGGATACCTTTTTATAGGGATTGTCAGAGGATACCATTTTCCCATGATTCTGTGAGTTTCACCATGTTACTCGCTCGAACGTGGGTCTTCATGGTGCATTAAAATGGACTTTAATACCACGTTCGTCTGCCATTTTAGTTCACGTTTTCTGGAGTTGTTGCTATTTCATCAGGAGCGAGAGGTCTCTCTAACTTCTTGTAGAATACAAGTCGTGACCAAGCTGCTTGCATGAGGACTTCCCAGCTCGAGGGTCGAGCTAGAAGGGTTGAATTACAGCTCGGGGGTTCGAGCTTTAAAGAGCTGAGCCACCGTTCAGAGGTCGAGCTGGAGTTAACCCTATCTTTAGGATGAAAAACTTTGCTCACCAATTTAGGTTGGGACTTTATCTCGGGCTCTTGATCAGAGTGTGCTAACCAGGGTCTTACGTGGAGTGATCTGAGCTGGGGTTGCCACTTGGACGAAATGCCTACTTCATCTAGGATAACATGGCCTCCTTAGCTGGTTTGGCAAATCTCACGCCGACATCACTAGCCTCCCAGTTTAGTCTAGTCGAAGGAGGCTCAAAGAGTTTGACTAACTAGACTTTCTCGTAATGTGGCCAAAGGGGGAGTGTCCACACGTCCATTGCTTAGCCTGCATTAATGACGATATGATTTGCTGTTCTTCGATTGCCATGCTCGGGATACACTTTATCCCTTCCGAGGTTACGTTTCCTTAATTGTGACAAGACCGTGGATTAGAGTATGAAGCACCATTTCGAGGTGCAATGATTGTACAGAAGTTGGTGGGGATTTTTTGTCTCTGATCGAATGACTGAGGGTTTTTGCCTTGGGAAGAGAACCTAGATCCAACGGTCATCCTGTGTCCCGTTAGGGTATGTAAACCCGAGGAGGCGAGGTTTTCTGGCTGCATATGTTTTCTGCGTAAGTGATGTCCAAGCACCATCATCTTCATCTTCCTCCAAAGGGTTTGTGCATGTCGTCTCCTCATTTCAAGCTTACGAGTAAACCATTAGATCCTCTTTTTCTTTGGTTAAGTCTGGGTGACCACTCTTATGTGGTGAAGATGGTCACAGGATCATCATCCCTTCCCTGGTATCTCTCTCCTTGATTGCTTGAGAAGAGGCGGTGGTCAATCCTTCGCACCTGTCGAAAGAGGAATCGATTACTCTCCTTGGCCCCTCTGACTTCTGGTTGGATCTCACTCTGCTAGGTTCAGTGGCCACCTGGTGGCAAGATGGGGAGGCGCCAGCTAAGGGGATGCCCATGCGGGCTCTACTAGAGGAGCTGATGGGGACCGACGCGTATCATATATCCAAGCTAATGGTCTTTAGTCGCCACTATCCAGAGCTCTTGCATGGCTGCCACAAACTACGGGTGCAAGTGGCCGATTTATCTGCGCAACTATCTATCGGTCGGGTCACCATCACTAGTACGAAGATGAAGGTGGCCTAGAGGAAGTCCCTTTCTGAAGACCCATCATCGAGCTTGACCGAGATCAAGCACCTTCACAAAATAATAAATGAGAATAAGGTCTTGTTCTCAATCACCAAGTATGCTCTGAGCCAACGCCAGAATGAAATTGTCTCTTTGACGGCTCAGGTCAAATCCTTGGAGGCAGAGGGAAAGAAGAAAAATTAGAAGGCGAAGCACCTAAAGATTGAACTGGAGCAAGGGACCCATAAATGGGCTTCCTCTGGAGTGATTGATAAGCACCATTTTATTGATTATTTTAATTGCTAAAATCCATGTTTGACCCATGTTTTTATGGCTTAATTCTGATTTTACCCTAGGTTTTGGAACTTTATCTTATTTTGGACTTAATTGCAAAATTACATTAAAATGGATTAATTGGCCACTAAATTTTCTGATATATTTTTGTAGGCATGAAAGGATCCTGGACCTAGGGCGTACTGGGTCAAACCTGAGTCGGATGTGAACCGGATCGAATTATCAAGCCTACGATTAATCCGGGCCGTCCGATTCAAGAGCGGCTAGATCTGAGCCATCCGGGACGATCTGAAGCAATCCGAGCTAGGGTTAGGGTTGATCAAGCTCTATGATCGAGATCTGAAGGTTTCATCCCAATCAGAGCTCAATCAACCGTTGGATCAAGCAAGGAGGGCTCTAGAGCGTCCATTCACTGATTGCGTTGATCTGGATCATCCGTTGCAAATCTGGAGGATCCGAGCTACCACAAGGTAGATCCTGACCCCAGATCATCATCATAAAAGTTTGGCTCAAATCAGATCAAGATCTACCGTTGGATTTCATCAAATCAATCACAGCCGTCCATCATTTCCTATTTAATCAGAAACGCTGCTCACCTTCTCCTCGTCGCGTCTCCGCCGCAGCAGCTTCGTCTTCTTCATTTCTTCGCCATTCTTAGCTAGATTTCTTTATCAAAGGAGGCGCGTCCACTCAATCCTTCATTAGAACTAGTGCTAGGTCAGTGGAGAGATTGCTCTGTGAAGTTTCCCGATCGGATTTTGCCCAAGACAGTGTTTCGTGAGGTTTCAGTGGCTCTGTCACGCGATTGAATCAATCTCAGTTGTTCACCATTTTCATTGCATCTGAGCTTGCTGGAGGGGTTCCCTGGAAGGCTCGGAGCACTACCAAACCTATATCGCAATCCACCACAGCTAGGTTGACGCAATTGAGTGCTGTTTTCAGTTTGGGCATGGTTTGAATGGATTTGCAGCAGAGACAGATTTTCCATTGAATTGTTGAGCTTGCGGGTTCGAGGCTCACCCTTGCGTGACGAACAAGGAGCACTGGAGCTTAGGGAGTGATTGAGTTTAGTTTGCTTAGTTAATTTCATTTTTAGTAGCTGTAATCTTATTTCTGCTGTCTGTTCTGTTTCTGCATTTCGTTTCAGATTCATTAACTTGGTTTAATGCAATTGTTTCAGCTGTAATTTAGCTTTAAATCTTCAAGTAAGTAGTTAGCTAGCTAGTCTAGTTGATGTTCCACTTAATTTCAGTTGATTTCCTATTTAGATGCTTGCGTATCAGAATTTTATCCAGCGTATCAGATTTTGTCAGCTATTTAGTTTTAGTTTATTTCAGATTTAGTTCATGAATTGTGTTAATTCTTGAATCAGGAAATCAGTAGTAAGCTAATGAAATTGAGCTAGGATTGCTTTGCATTTAGTTTTGGTTACTGCATTTCTTCATCAGGTTTTATCTTGCGTATCAAAGCTGTGGTCCACTTCTGTAATTTCAGTAATGTCTGCTGCGTATCAATCCTTTGGCTGATGCGTATCAAACCTTCAATCACATCAAGTTAACTTTAGTTTAATGTTAGGAAATTGCATCGCATTTTGTTTCATTTGAATAGCACTTCATTTCTGCATTTTGAGTTAGCTGTTTTGAATTGATTACCATTTCTGCACTTCAATTTTCATCACTGAAATCCAATTTAATTCTGAACTTTCAATTGGTAGTTTTCTGAAGTTGTATCAGTTAAATTCTGCATTTAGATTCCAGCATTTGAACTCATTTCTTTGTTCGATTTGCATCCACGTGTTTGCTGGAATTCTGATAAACAGTTTGCATTTCCTGCACATGTTGTGTATCAGATTTTAACCCAAGTATCAGTTCCTTACCTTATGCTCTGGAATTTCGCAGCTTTTTAGCTCTCTAGCTTTATCTTCTGAAGCTATATTGTAGCTTGACTCATTTTCAGAAATCGAATTCAATTTCTGCCTGTGATCTCCATTTCTGCACAGATTAAGTTCAATTCCGAAAGTTGGTTCAAAATTCTGCAACTCTTAATTGTAGTTGCTGTGGTTTGTGATAAGGGAGGCACAACTCCTTTGGATCTCTTCTGGAGTTAGACTTGCACATTTCTAATCTAGTTTGTTGCTGTTTTGCTTGCGGTTTGAAGCTGAATTTCTGTGATCAGATTTGTTGCTGCGAAATTGTTGCTGCACTGTGTTTTTGATGACTACTCAGTATTGAATTCGAAATTCTGCATTCATTTAGCATAATACCTCATTGGTGGTATCATTTTCCAAGCTGAATTGGTTAGTTTCAGTGCTGAAATTGTTATGTTACAGATCAAACATTTAGTCAGCTTTTTGGCACATTGGCTCTTGCAAGTTGGTACCAAGTTAACTCAAATTCTGCAATATGTATCAAATCTAGTTTTAGCATTGAAGTGTATCAAGTTTAAACATACCTTTAAGTGTGCTATTGAGCTTGAAAACATATTGTTTTAAATCCAACTTGAATCTGAATTTCAAGTCCAATTTCTGCATGTTGGTTTTAATTGAATGCAATTGGTATCAAGTGAGTTTTTGCATTGATTTTGTATCCAGTTATCCGCAGATTGCTTAGCATCTGGTTGCTCTTGATATCAGCTTGACTTCTTGAATTTGAAAACTTGCATTAGTTGATTTAATTGTCCATTGATTGAGTTATTAATTGCTATCACCTTGTTTTGTTCATTAATGTAAGTTTTTCTTTATTTCCATTGTGCTTTCATTCTTGATTGTAACCCAAAACCCAGATTTTATTTGAAACCCGAAAACACAAACGACACATAAATACAAGCGCGAATCAAACAACGTCAACTAGCCCCGAGAAAAATACGACCTGTGGCCCCTATATTACATTTTCATACTTTTGATTGTAAAAGGGTTTCCAGCATTTCATTCATTTATAAATTCTAAATTTGAGGCCCACATTCGTGACACATAGATCGGGCTCGTCAAATTTTTGGCGCCGTTGCCGGGGAAGCAACTAGTTGATTTGTTTGATTTTTGCTTGTATACTTTTAGACATATCATTGGGTTCTGTTTTATTGTGCTTTATTTTTGTATACGGTTGCTGCCATTTTTTCTTGTTTGATTTGTGACAGGGCTGCAAGATTCAAAATGAATTCAACGGAACAATCAGAAATAGTGAAGGCACTGGAGGAGATAAGAAATGTGATAAAGGAGTGGGACTACCAACTAGAACGTAAAGCTCAGTCATCTACTTATCAGAAGCTACCTCAGCCACAATTTCAGCCACTCCAAGAATTCCAGCAGCCATATTTTGATTTCCAGCAGCCCCATTTGAATTTTCAGCATCCGAATGATCAATTTCAGCAGCCCTATCCTAATTTTCAGCAACCAAACTTTCAGTTTCAGCCACCATTTCAACAATTCGAGCCACCACAGCAAGATTTCCAACAATTTCAGCCAAATTCCAGCAATTTCCAGAATTTACAGAATTTTCAGAACGGGCAGCCAATTTTCCAGAATTTTCAGCCCAGTTTTCAGCAATTTCAGCCAAATTTTCAGCACATTTCAGCAATTTGAACCTCAATTCCAGCATACAATCAAGGGCAGCAAGTGTTCAACATTCCAGATCCGCCCAAAACCAGCCAATTTTCAGCCCACACAGCCCTTGAATCAAATTTTCAGCCTACAACCAAGGGTTTCAAATCAGAATTTTCAGCCCTTGCACCTAATTTTCCAGACCAAAATCAGAACTTTCAAGGCTACAACTCCCAGCAAAGTTTCCAAGAATATCAGCCCTTTAATCACCTCAACAGCCATGTTTTCAACCAAATCAGCAAGCTAAAAATTTTCACCTACTTCATCCTTTCAAAATCAATCAAGAGCTATGCTAACCAAGGAGGCTTTGAGAATCTTAATGAGAATGAGGCCAACAACAAAAGTGGGAGGAGATGGTTCAACAAGTTTTACTATATCATCAGCAAGAGAAACAAAGGCAAGCCCAAAAATCAGAACAATCCCTCGGAGTTGATTTTATATCAGTTCAAGGTGACCCTAGTGCATGGCCAAGTCCTTCTTCAAGTAATCTTGCACATTTGATAGAAGAAGAAGAAGATGACGTACTCATTAAAGTCTGGGCACCTAGAGCATGCATCCCTCAGGAGATTTCTACTAAAAATCCAATTCCAAATTTTTCAGCTCCAGAAGAAGAAACTGAAGCTCCACAGGACCATTCTAGTCTTTTATTTTCTGATGATAGTATTGTTGATGGTCCTAATTTTTCTGATACTGTTGTTGCAGATATTACAGGAGAAGCATGCATAGGAGATGATTCCATAGGTGTAGGGGATTGCACTAAGCCCCAGGGACCACCACAAGATTTAGAGAATGAACCAGAAAGTGTAGGGACTTGCATGGTGGAAGCAAGCACCCAAGGATCACCAGTTGATTGTCCACCAGAGCCTGAGGCTGAAGAGGAACATGAACTTGACCAGGAGGAGACTACAGATACATCTACTATTATAGACCCTTCAGGTATTATCCAGCACGCTCAGGTAAGTATTTCTCCTCCTTCTTCAGAAAAATGCAGTGAGGTACCTAGGGATGATTCTATTGACTCTGATGATTTTATTGATATACCTTGTGTAGAAATTGTTTGTGAAAATCCAATAGAGGTACCAAACATTGATTTTATTGATCATCATGCATTACTGGATACATCTCTTGCTATGGATAGCGAAATAATTTTAGAGGCACCCATAATTGATGTTGTTTGCTATGATGAATCACTTGATACATCTTTTGTGGATATGGCTAGTGAAAATTTTTTAGAAGTGCCTGAATTTGATGTTATTTATTTTGATGAATCTCTTGTTATGTCTTATGCTGATAATGAATGTGAAAGACTTTTGGAGATACCTGATATTGATTTGATTGGCTGTGACACATTACTTGATATACCCTTGATTGAAAATAATTGTGAAATTTCTATTGATGAGCCAGAAATTGATTTCTTTATTTGTGATGAGCTCCTGGATGCAAATTTTGTTGAAAATGATTTTGAAAATTTTATTGAGGCACCACAAATTGATTTAATGGGACATGATGCAGATTTGGATTTATTTCATGCAGAGACTGAACTTATATCATTTCTTTCTGACCCTGAACGCTTGAGAGAGGTATTACATGTTTTTGCATGGTCCAGAAGACTTCAGGAGTGGGTGCTCCAACTGAACAGACTTCAGCCTCCTGGAAGGACTTCTGAAGGGCATCAAGAAGGAGGAGATGATCTGACTTTAATTAAAAGCACTCCATCCCTTGAATGGCTCTTGAACCTGAATCGCCTTAGGCCACCGAGAAAATTTTTGCAAGTTTAAGTGTGGGGGAGCCCGAATTCACTCAGCTACCCATGTCCTCCACTACCACGGTGGAGGCTACTTCTGGATCGACTCCGTCCACCAGAATAAAGGGGAGTTTGATTTTTCTTGTATTTACTTTTATTTCATTTTTCATTTCCATGCTTCCTAGAATTAGAATTTTTCTTTTAACTGAGTCGTTGTAAATACCATGTCGTTTCTTTTAGCACTTTTGCATGAGTAGAAATAAAAGTATCCCTTTAGGTATTCTCCATAGCATTTTAGAGTCTTTTGAAAATAAATTAAATTTGGTTGTTAAGACTTAGGGTTTGAGCTAATGGATGAAATCTTGGATGCTTGAGTACGATTATGCTTTAGATTCTTGATTGAAGAATTGAGATGAATGATTTTTACCTAGTGAGAATTAGCCTTATTTGTGACACACATGTTATTGAACTCTAGAACTTGCTTAGGTTCTTTCAAAACCATATTTCAATGATTGGATCACATCTATAGAGGCTACTCCATTTGTTTTCCTTTCCACATCAATTTTTAGCAATAATCATGTTTATCCTATTTGTCCTTACTTATTTCCTTCTCTTCCCTTCACTTTTCTTTGGACTTGTGTTTGATATGTTTCTAATGCTATTTTGCCCGAGACGGACAAAGATTCAAGTGTGGGGGAGTGACTAAAGTTTTGGATGCATTTCAACTCGAAAAAAAAATTTTGCCAAGTTAAAGCCAAAAGGGGCCAAGTGAGTGATGTTAGGAGCCAAGAATGAGTTAGAGAGATGGAAGCAAATGGAGATTTAGATTCTTTACTACACTTTGAAGATTCAAGTGGCAATCAATGGAAAAAATTTGAAAATCTGTGCCATACTAAAAAGAAAAAAAAATCAGTGTATCACATTTGAAGACAATTGTGCCATAGCCGAAATCCAAATTTCTGGAATTTAAATTGCTGCCAAATGCTGAATTGATGCAAGATTTCAGAGCTGATGAATGAAGAACTGCAGCTGGAAAATCTGAGATCAAGACAAGAGAAATTTGTGCCAAAAACCAGAGGAAGGAAAGAAAATCTGGGCAGTGAATTGAAGCTGAACAGCAGCTTAACATAGGCTGAATTTTAGGGCTGATGAATGAAGAATACAAGCTGCCATGTGCCAAGTTTCGGATAAGATTATTTATCTGCAGTGGTTCCAAAAGCAGTAGCTTAATGGTCGGATTCTCAGATTAAAATAGAAAAATTTCAGCAGGGAAAAGAAAAACAAAAATCTGATCCAATGCAGTTTGTGTCAAGACAAGGCTGAATTTTTGGGTTACAAGGCTGTGAATCAAGAAACTTAGTATATAAGTGCATCAAATTTGTATCAAGGTAATCCACTGCTGATCAGAACAAAAGAATGTGGCTGATGGGATGTTTCAAATCAGAACAGAAAAAGGAAAAAAAAAAAAAAGAGAAGTTGTAGTGCCAAATTCCAAGTGAAGCATTTAGGTTTTCCATTACCATTTGCTCAACTACTCCTATATGCTAACTGATGTGAAGAAATCAGAGATTAGAAATTGATTCAGTGGAGCTGAATTTGGATGCTGAACTTGAGACAAAAGCAAAAAGAAAAAAAAAACAGCTTGAGAAAAGAAAAGAAAAAGAGAGAAACAAAGTGGACACAAGTGAACTTTGGCACCATGGAATCATTGAAGCTCACGGCAGCTCATCCGAATTGAAGATCTATTCCAATACATTCTGATTTCAGTAGAGAAAAGAAAGAAAGAGGAAAAAAATCAGAAAAGAGAATGAAGAAAGAAATTTGGCACACCATAGAAGAAATTGGCACAAGGAAATCAAGAAAAGTTTTTTCATCCAAATCAAAGGGATTACTCAAGTTTCACTCCACCATGCTTTTGATATCACTAGAGGACTGATAAGAGGGGCAAGGCACATTGGAAACATTTTTAAACAACCAAGTCTTCCACTCCATAAAAATTTTCTATTTTCTTAGTCTTTATTTCATTTCTCACCAATTTTCATGTTTTCCTTTGTTTTTATAGTTGTTGATTCCAATCATGATTAATGGTAGAGATTAGACAATAAGCAAGCCTATGGTAGTTCAAGAAGCATATGTGTTTGAGTGAGCTCCACTTCCATCATCAAGTTAGAATTTAAGGAGAGAGCCACCAAAACTTCCCTTGAAAGGCTAGTGATTTAAATTCATCTCAATGACTCATGATAGATGAAAAGGCTAAGTTGTTGATTTAAGGACAAGATAGTAATCCATAGAGCTTAGATTTATGAGAATTGACAACCCTAGGTAATTTCTTTTCATTTGCTTCTAATTATGCTTCAGTAAACCTAGGGGATACATACTTAGTAGTTTCGCGAGACGCTCAAGGATAAGTGTGGGGGAGTTGATAAGCACCATTTTATTGATTATTTTAATTGCTAAAATCCATGTTTGACCCATGTTTTTATGGCTTAATTCTGATTTTACCCTAGGTTTTGGAACTTTATCTTATTTTGGACTTAATTGCAAAATTACATTAAAATGGATTAATTGGCCACTAAATTTTCTGATATATTTTTGTAGGCATGAAAGGATCCTGGACCTAGGGCGTACTGGGTCAAACCTGAGTCGGATGTGAACCGGATCGAATTATCAAGCCTACGATTAATCCGGGCCGTCCGATTCAAGAGCGGCTAGATCTGAGCCATCTGGGACGATCTGAAGCAATCCGAGCTAGGGTTAGGGTTGATCAAGCTCTATGATCGAGATCTGAAGGTTTCATCCCAATCAGAGCTCAATCAACCGTTGGATCAAGCAAGGAGGGCTCTAGAGCGTCCATTCACTGATTGCGTTGATCTGGACCATCCGTTGCAAATCTGGAGGATCCGAGCTACCACAAGGCAGATCCTGACCCCAGATCATCATCATAAAAGTTTGGCTCAAATCAGATCAAGATCTACCGTTGGATTTCATCAAATCAATCACAGCCGTCCATCATTTCCTATTTAATCAGAAACGCTGCTCACCTTCTCCTCGTCGCGTCTCCGCCGCAGCAGCTTCGTCTTCTTCATTTCTTCGCCATTCTTAGCTAGATTTCTTTATCAAAGGAGGCGCGTCCACTCAATCCTTCATTAGAACTAGTGCTAGGTCAGTGGAGAGATTGCTCTGTGAAGTTTCCCGATCGGATTTTGCCCAAGACAGTGTTTCGTGAGGTTTCAGTGGCTCTGTCACGCGATTGAATCAATCTCAGTTGTTCACCATTTTCATTGCATCTGAGCTTGCTGGAGGGGTTCCCTGGAAGGCTCGGAGCACTACCAAACCTATATCGCAATCCACCACAGCTAGGTTGACGCAATTGAGTGCTGTTTCAGTTTGGGCATGGTTTGAATGGATTTGCAGCAGAGACAGATTTTCCATTGAATTGTTGAGCTTGCGGGTTCGAGGCTCACCCTTGCGTGACGAACAAGGAGCACTGGAGCTTAGGGAGTGATTGAGTTTAGTTTGCTTAGTTAATTTCATTTTTAGTAGCTGTAATCTTATTTCTGCTGTCTGTTCTGTTTCTGCATTTCGTTTCAGATTCATTAACTTGGTTTAATGCAATTGTTTCAGCTGTAATTTAGCTTTAAATCTTCAAGTAAGTAGTTAGCTAGCTAGTCTAGTTGATGTTCCACTTAATTTCAGTTGATTTCCTATTTAGATGCTTGCGTATCAGAATTTTATCCAGCGTATCAGATTTTGTCAGCTATTTAGTTTTAGTTTATTTCAGATTTAGTTCATGAATTGTGTTAATTCTTGAATCAGGAAATCAGTAGTAAGCTAATGAAATTGAGCTAGGATTGCTTTGCATTTAGTTTTGGTTACTGCATTTCTTCATCAGGTTTTATCTTGCGTATCAAAGCTGTGGTCCACTTCTGTAATTTCAGTAATGTCTGCTGCGTATCAATCCTTTGGCTGATGCGTATCAAACCTTCAATCACATCAAGTTAACTTTAGTTTAATGTTAGGAAATTGCATCGCATTTTGTTTCATTTGAATAGCACTTCATTTCTGCATTTTGAGTTAGCTGTTTTGAATTGATTACCATTTCTGCACTTCAATTTTCATCACTGAAATCCAATTTAATTCTGAACTTTCAATTGGTAGTTTTCTGAAGTTGTATCAGTTAAATTCTGCATTTAGATTCCAGCATTTGAACTCATTTCTTTGTTCGATTTGCATCCACGTGTTTGCTGGAATTCTGATAAACAGTTTGCATTTCCTGCACATGTTGTGTATCAGATTTTAACCCAAGTATCAGTTCCTTACCTTATGCTCTGGAATTTCGCAGCTTTTTAGCTCTCTAGCTTTATCTTCTGAAGCTATATTGTAGCTTGACTCATTTTCAGAAATCGAATTCAATTTCTGCCTGTGATCTCCATTTCTGCACAGATTAAGTTCAATTCCGAAAGTTGGTTCAAAATTCTGCAACTCTTAATTGTAGTTGCTGTGGTTTGTGATAAGGGAGGCACAACTCCTTTGGATCTCTTCTGGAGTTAGACTTGCACATTTCTAATCTAGTTTGTTGCTGTTTTGCTTGCGGTTTGAAGCTGAATTTCTGTGATCAGATTTGTTGCTGCGAAATTGTTGCTGCACTGTGTTTTTGATGACTACTCAGTATTGAATTCGAAATTCTGCATTCATTTAGCATAATACCTCATTGGTGGTATCATTTTCCAAGCTGAATTGGTTAGTTTCAGTGCTGAAATTGTTATGTTACAGATCAAACATTTAGTCAGCTTTTTGGCACATTGGTTCCTGCAAGTTGGTACCAAGTTAACTCAAATTCTGCAATGTGTATCAAATCTAGTTTCAGCATTGAAGTGTATCAAGTTTAAACATACCTTTAAGTGTGCTATTGAGCTTGAAAACATATTGTTTTAAATCCAACTTGAATCTGAATTTCAAGTTCAAATTCTGAATGTTGGTTTTAATTGAATGCAATTGGTATCAAGTGAGTTTTTGTATTGACTTTGTATCCAGTTATCCGCAGATTGCTTAGCATCTGGTTGCTCTTGATATCAGCTTGATTTCTTGAATTTGAAAACTTGCATTAGTTGAGTTAATTGTCCATTGCTTGAGTTATTAATTGCTATCACCTTGTTTTGTTCATTGATGTAAGTTTTCTTTATTTCCATTGTGATTTCATTCTTGATTGTAACCCAAAACCCAGATTTTAATTGAAACCCCAAAACACAAACGACACATAAATACAAGCGCGAATCAAACAACGTCAACTAGCCCCGAGAAAAAAATACGACCTGTGGCCCCTATATTACATTTTCATACTTTTGATTGTAAAAGGGTTTCCAGCATTTCATTCATTGATTATTTAAATCTGATGAGCCCATACATTTCGTGACAACTTTAATTAGTATATTTTGGGCTCGTCAGTGATCAGAGAGGCGGTTTGTGCTGAGCTAGATGCTAGCCAGCAACAGTTCCACCTTTTAGAGGTGGAACTAAAGGCGACTCAGGAAGAGGCCGAGTCCTATCGGTCCATGGCAGAGAGCTAGTTGTAGGAGTTGGAGTTAGTGCGGGAGACATCTGAGGTAACGCTGGCTACACTGGAGAGTGAGTTGCGATCATCCCGAGCATCTGCCAGGGTGGTCGAGTAGTCGAATCAGGTTTAGTCTGTTGAGCTGGAGTGCCTTCATGCAGAGGTATAGGCAGCCCAATATGAAGTGGCGATCCTCCACTCCTCTGTGCTAGAGCTTCAGATAGCTCTGGGGGTGCAGCAGTAGCTGTTGGAGCATAAGGAGGTCGAGTTGCAGGAGTACCAGGCAAGGGAGGCATCTCTTTGGGCAGCTCAGAAGAAGGTCTTCCTCTCTTCAGAGGAGTTTTACGGCTTAGTGGGAACTCGCCTCCTCCGTATGGTGGAGCATGGAATGGCGGGTGCTCTATAGCAGCTAACTAAGGCCTGCCTTCTTCCAACGGATAAACCTCTGCCTCCGATCTCCTTGGCTCAGATCACCGACAATCTACTGGACAAGGACGTGGTGAATTTCTAAGGTTGATATTTGTCTTGATCTTTTGTTTTTGTAACCCCTATAATGCTTTACATGAAATGAATGAAAGATATGCTTGGGGCTTATCTTATATGAGCTGAGGTAGGCTTGTTTTGGACATAGATATAGGTGCTCAGCTTCGACCTAGGCCCCATTCGAGAGTTTGAAAAGCCTGACCTCATTTTAAGATGAGCCGAGCCCCTTGGAAGCTAAGAATCAGTGATCATGGCTCGAGGATCTTGACCCTGACTATGTCTGAGTCAGGGGAGTTGAGCCCTTAAAAGGAAGCAAGCGATACGACATGAGCTAAACCCTTAGAGGGTGAGATTGCTGCTGTAGCTTGAGGATCTCTACCCCGATTATGTCCAAGTTGGAAGAGTTTGAGCCTTGAAAAGGACGCGGGAAATACGACATAAGCTCGACCCTTAGAGGGTGAGGTTGCTTGCGCAGCTCAAGGATCTCAACCCTAACTATATCCGAGTCGACGAAATTTGGGCCATGAAAAGAACGTAGACGATACAACATGATCTCAATCCTTAGAGGGTGAGGTTGCTACTGCAGTCCGAGGATCTTGACCCCAACTGTGTTTGAGTCGGGAGAGTTTGGGCCCTGAAAAGAATGCAGGCGATATGGCTTGAGCTCAACCATAAAGAGTGAGGTTACCTCACAGCCCGAGGATCTCAACTCTGACTATGTTCAAGTCAGAGAAGTTTGGGGAGTTTGGGCCCCCTTATAGAGTAAGATTACTACCTATAGCCAACTATGTCCAAGTTGGGGGAGTTTGGGTCTTGAAAAGGATGTAAGCGATATGGCATGAGCTCAACCCTTAGAGGGTGAGATTACTACCGCAACCCAAGGATCTCTACTCTGACTATGTCCTAGTTGGGGGAGTTTAGACCCTAAAAAGGGCGTAGGTGATATGGAATGAGGTCGTCCCTTAGAGGGTGAGTTTGCTATCGTAGGCCGAGGTTCTCAACCCCTATTATATCCAAGTCGGGGGAGTTTGAGCTCTAAAAAGAATGCAAATTCCAGGAGGGAAAAAACTTCTTTGCTTTTGCTGGTAGGAAAAAGGAAAGGCGGTACAAGTATTTTTTAGTGTAGAAAAGTAAATAGACAAGAAAGAAAGAAAAAAGGGGCAAACAAGGGTTATGCGACCGGGAGGTAGCCATAGTTGGTCACGACCTGTAAGGCTTTAGGTGAAGAGCATTCCAGGGTCTGACTGGTTTTTTCCCCTTGCCGTCTTCTATGTAGTAAGCTCCTAAGCTCATTCTATCACCCGGAAGGGTCCTGGCCACCAAGGTTCAAGTTTGCCAACTTCTCATGTGGGTTTGATCTTTTTCCAAACCAGGTCCCCTTGTCGGAAGGAACGAGGTATGACTCGCCGGTTGTAGTTGAGGTGCATTCGTTGTCGGAACGAGGTATGACTCGTCCGTTGTAATTGAGGCGCATTCATTGTCAATAGGTGATGAGCCGAGTTCCTGCTTTTTCACAGGCTTCTGTGAGGAGATCCAAATCCACCAATTGTAGCTGGTCGTTTTGGTCCCCATAAGTTCTTCAGAGGAACTCACCCCCTATCTCTACTGGGACCACCACTTCTCCCCCATAGACCAAGTGGAACAACATCATTTGAGTGCTTTCCAGATGAGTGATACGATATGCCCAAATGATATTTGAGAGCTCTTCTACCCAGCTGTCTTGGACATGATCTAGCTTGATCTTTAGTCCTCTAACAATTTCTCTATTTACCACCTTGACCTGTCCATTGCACTAGGGGTATGCAACGGAGGTGAATGCTCATTGAATGCCAAATTCATCACACAATTACTTCAGGCGACAACCCTGAAATTGTCGGTCATTATCGGATATGAGCCTGTATGGGAGCCCGAACCAACAAGCAATATTCTGCCATAGAAACTTGATGACTTCTCCTTCTGTGATATGAGCCAGGGGGACATTTGTAAGGATCTTCATGTGACAACGTCATAAATTCGTAGCGGGAAACAAGATCCCTTGAGTGATCCATGCAAAAGAAAACTCATACGAAATTCATCTATCTAATAGATCTATCTAAAGTGTATACCATTGGAGCGTGCCCTTTGCTTGTCCCACTCATCCAAGGTACGCTGGATCTCTTACACGTTCAAGTGTCCGTGCCTCTAATAGTATCCACACAAACATGATTTATGCCTTGGAGAGGAACCACCTTAGTTGTGCTAGCAACTTGGGATGGTTCATAAAGCACAAGAACCTCTACTAGGGAGTTTTGAATAAGAAGGAAGAAAGAAGAAGAAGAGAGACACACCTCTAGTTTTTGATAAGGCAGGGAGGGGGGTTATTTATACTCATCTAATGAATACCAAAGGTCTTTATAGTTTGAGCTCCTCTCATCTTAATACTAATAAAACCCAATGAATACCAAACTTTTTAGTATCCCTTGAGACTCAATATTCTATTCATCTAATGAATAGAATGTCTCTTAGCCTTCGTCTTAAATAATATTTCATTAAACTTTTTAATGAATATTATCCATAATTAAGTGGTTGAGTCAAACTCAAATTAGACTCAATCTCATAATCCAATTGGATTCATTTTAGTCTAACTCAATTAATTCAATTTCAAATCACATTTTAGTCAAACTAAAATCATCTTATCTCCGAGACATCGCGTCCTTTGTGTGTGACCCAATAGGTTCTCGTAATGTTGGCAATATATCTAAACTACTTTAGATACATAAACAATGAGCTGCATCTAGCAATGCATCATAGTTACCTAAGTGACTAGAATGTCAAGATCCGACATAACCTTTTCGTGACTATTATAATGTATAACTTTGTCCTTCTATTCTTGATATCTAGGTTGATCAATGAGGCATGGACTGTGTCATCCCCTTATCAATCTTTGTGATTCTTGATTCCCAAGTAGACTCACTCAAGTAAATGAGCTCAATATCTCATATTGACTCATTTGAGTATGGTCATACATTTTAGTAGTCCTACTTGATCAAGGGGCCCACATATATCACTCCCATCATATAGGAGGGATAGATTTCATCTACTTCATTCACATCCCTCCGCATAATTTGTTACATATTCAGTGATCACCTTTATAGTCCACTCTGTTACGGGTGACGTTAGATAATACCAAAGTACATAACTCCTTATGTAGGGAACTGTAGTGAATTTAGGTCTAAGGACTATTCATACTAATAATCACATGAGAAAGTTTATGACACTCATATGACAATCTATGAAACTTTCTCATGGCGGGTCAATTCAGTACATATTCTCTAATATATACCCATGTGTCACCTTGATATCACATATCCATGACTTGTGAACTCAAGTCATCAATTGACCTACATGTTAATCCCCATGCATTAATATTGTGTCTAAATATTAATGCTTGACTAGGAATAATTTATTGTAGTGCTCTCTACATCATCTCACTATCGATTCAACTAATTAATACGATGTAGATAAGAACCTACTACCCAAGGACATTATTATACTTAGTTATTTAGCACAAATAAAAAGTAAGTATAATAACCAAACTTTGTCTTTATTAATAATAGAATATGATACAAAAGTCCCTAGTTAATTATCATATAATTGGCTCTAAGGCTCCTACTAACAATCTCCCACTAGCACTAATGTCAATCACTGTAATATCTAATACCCAGTGACCTAGTGTGATCATCATACTTCCTCTGTGCCAAAGCCTTTGTCAGAGGATTCGTGATGTTAGCATCAGTGGGTACTCTGCATATCCTCACATCTCCTCTATCGATGATCTCTCGAATGAGATGAAAGCGTCGTAGTATGTGTTTGATCCGCTGATGAGAGTGTAGGGATCTCCTGGCGACATAAACACATAACGCAGTGGAAACAAGATCCCTCGAGCGATCCATGCGAAAGAAAACTTGTACAAAGTGTTGGGGCAATCGACCCTAAGATGATCTGGAGGATCATACGGTTTTGATGTGTGTGGTCAATATGGTTAAGTTAGGATTTATTGTTGAACTAATATGTGTACATGAGTGTGCAGGTGTACAGGTACACATGGACTTGGTTGATGTCTTCAGGTGAAGGATGGCATGGAGGCAAACTGGAGGCTTGCGTGCGCATCCGAGGGACGAGGACCGAAGATGAAGAGAGCGTGAAGACAACAGTCGAGGCTACTGGTGAAGAGTCAACCGGGTTGTGAGGGTTTGAGTATGAGTGATTGAACTCAGGGGCTAAGCCGGGAGGGTTCGAGTGCAGAGTGAAATATACTCGGGGAGTGTAACCCTAGGCTTAGGTTCGGACCAATTGACTGCCCCAGGGCAGTCGACTGGTGTTGACTGGGACAACTGCTAGATTCGAACATTGTACTGTAACGGTAGAATCTGAGTGGGACCAGGGGCAGTCGACTGGTAGCGGCTGTTTCATACTTGAGCTCTATTTAAAGGAGCTCGTTTCATGCTACTTTCTCTTGGTGAAATTTACTTGGTTAGAGTAAGTTAATAGCCTGGTGATCTCAGGTAGTGTCCAGAGTTTGTGGAGAGGTTTCTCCACCCACAAGGAGCTACGCGATCTAACCGGAGGTGCTCTGGGGAATCATCCACCGACGGATTAGGGATCGTCCACCTTACGGGCAGCCGTGGAGTAGGATTTTATCTCCAAACCACGTAAATCGTGAGTGTTCTTCCTTGTTTTAGTTTAGTTTAGTTTTATTGTAGTATATTCCACTTGCGCAACTAATCATGTAGGAAGAAAAAGTTTGAAAAACACCATTCACCCCCTCTAGCAACCGAATCGATCCAACAAGTGGTATCAGAGCTAGGACCACTCTTGATTGGAATAACCGCCATATGAGCAAGAAAGCTAGAGGGAAAATGATGGAGGATAAGCTAGGGGACGATATAAACTCACCACCAACATATGACCATGAAGATTTTGTATATTGGAGAGCTAGAATGATGATGTGGCTCGGCATGGATTGGGAATGCGTAATGGTGCTAGAAGAACCATTTGAAATCCCTAAGGACAAGCATGGAAAGAAGCTTCGACCTAGGTATTGGACCAAGGAGCAACAAGAACAAGCTAGGGCAAATGAAAAGGTAATTGGTATTTTAGAAAATGTTTTGCCTAACAATGTGTTGAGTAGTGTGGGGACATATAAAAATGCATATGAATTGTGGAACAACTTGGAGAAGTGTCATGAGAATCCTACACCAATTCAAAGAATTGAAAAGTCCAATGAAGTAAGCTCCATGGTCCAAGAAGACCAAGAGGAAAAAGAATTATCAACATTATCAAGTGAAGTGGAGGAGTTAAGTGAAAAAGCATCCACCTCATCTAGAGAGGTAGAAGAAGTATCAATTTCAAGACTTGAGGGGGAGGAGAGACCCTCATCCGTACAAGAGCAAGAGAAAACTCCAACCTCCAACAAAGCCAAATCAAAGGAGCATATCATATGCTTTGGTTGCAACAAAAAAGGGCACTACAAGGATAAGTACCCACTAGGTAAAAAGGAGGTAATTTCGAAGCCCAAGTCCATTCATTTAAATTCTAATATGGGTTGTAGGAATGAGAAAGCTCAAAAGAAAAGAAGGAAAATTCGATGTTTCACATGCGGGGAGCTAGGGCATTATCATACAAAATGTTCAAGGAAAGGAGAGCTTAAAAAGATGGAGCACCTTAGGAAATGGGAGAAAGAAAAAGGAAAAGGAGCTCACATCAAGGGGGAGCCCCAAGGGTAAGGGAGGTAATCTCTAACTTTACTTATGCTTCAAATTCTTTCATGAATGCTAGAAATGGTAATAATTGCTTGCCTAAATGTAATTTTGGCTTTAAGTATCATGATAGAACTAAAAACCCTATTGCGTGCCAAAATGTTCAAAAATCTATGTTTCATGACCAATCTAGGATCTCTCGAACTAAGGATCAAGGCATCAACTCTAAGAAAGGGAGACATATGCCTAGGAAAATGGGTAGACCTAGAAATGAACAGAATAGTTATGATGATTCTAAGGTTAGAAGGTTAAAAAAGGGAAATCAAGTTTTGAGAGCAAAACTTGATAAATTAGAGAAAAACCTAGATAGACTCATTAGAGGGTCCAAGGGATTGGATGTGATACCAAAGGATCAAAACCATAGAAATGGTAGGCCGGGTCTAGGATGCCACCCAAGGAAGGTAAATGTTAGCAAAATATCATATTCAAGGATGCCTTATGTTTATAGTCAAGAAAAGGTCAAAAATGGTCGAGAAAAGCCATTTAAAGGAAAAGAAAAGGAATTGACCAAGAAAAAAGCCTATAGGATTAAGAGAGTACTAGTGGAAGGTCAAGAAGCACTGGAGGAGCACCGGTGTGGTCTTGCATTTGTGGATAAGTTACCTAGGGAGGTAACTAGAGCAAGAAGTCCAAGTGGGAGCCCTAGGAGCCAAAATGGGATCCATGGTCAATGGACCTCAGGAGGTTTTCTCCTAGGAGACTAGATGGGCTATGAAGTGTGTCAAAGGGTTTGAAAGGCTAAGGTTAGCTTTAATCCTAGGGAATTGGCACACTAAAGGGAGATTTATAGAAAAAAAGGTGAAAATGAGATTATATTTGAGAGAAATTGGCTTTAAAGTGTAAATGTCATATAACTTGATGTTATTAGTGTATTATGAATGAGTATGGGAAAAAGCATCAAGAAGAGATCCAAATTAAAACTTGTAGTTGAGTTTAAATGATCCAATTTGGATAGTTTTGAAGTTTGTACCAATCTTGGGAGTTGGAATAGTTTTGATTGAAAACATATTTTTTGCAAGTAGACATAGGATCTATGAATCTCTCCACGAAATTTCAGATTTTTTTGGAAATTTGAGGAATTAGTTAGACATTTCTGAATTTAGGACTGGAGGACTGGATTTTTAGTATCAGTCGACTGCCCTCTTGGCAGTCGACTGGTCTAGAGTGAGAAAGGTTCTGAGTGTTTTACCAGTCAGCTGCCCCAGGGGCAGTCGACTGGTCTGCGTGACTTTAAAAGGCTCGGGCCGCGCGGGGGTGGCCAAAACCTAGGGTTTTGGCGTGCCACCCCCGGCGATTTCTTCTTCTCCCGAGCCCCTCTCTCGTTCCAAAGCTCTCCCAAGCCATAAAATCCTTCCCTAAGCCTTCTTCTACCTCGGATCTACTCCTAGGGTTAGTATAAACTCATCTTTGCAAGCCAATCTCTCCTCATCACCATCATGAAGTGATTAGCAAAAAGGTATCACTGTTTACGGTTAAGTTTTTCATTTAAACTATGTTTTGGAACTAATGTGACAATTTGTGCATGTTCTCTTTGTTTTCTTTCCTTTGGGGGGATGTTTGGTATGCATGCATGTGTATATTGCATATTAGGGCGGTCTCTAAAAGGCCAAGAAGTGAGGGTTCATCCCACCAAGGACGGGAAGCCCCGGGAGAGTCTAGGTTTAGGTCCTTAGAGTGTAAGAAAAGGTTTAAGGAGAATGAATTTGTGCCAATAAGTTGTCGATATTTAAATAGAGCCTTCTTCCTAGAAAAATCCCCATAAATAGCCGAGATGATTACACACTTTGGGATAGAACAACTAGTTTATTGCCAACATGACATTAACATTAACCTGTGTAAAGAGTTTTACGCAAACTTAACTTGCATTGATTCTGAAAATAACCTTTATGAGTCCAGGGTAGTCGGAGTTCCCATTCCTTTCTCAGCCAGGGTTTTAGCTAGATTTTTGGAGTGTAGGGCATCAAATAATGTGAACACTTATTTTCCTACTGTTGTTGAGCCATTTACATTTCCTGATGTCACCATAGATCAAATTCATATGCACTATTTTAGGAGGCATCGACATGAGTCAGAGCGCATCTTTGATGCTAAACCTATGAGCCTGTTTAGTCATGTGTTGTATAAGATTGTTTTAGAGTGTCTTCTATCCATTGTCACCAAGGGAAGGGCTAGGTTCCGACTGCCTCATCTAGTGATGATGTACGCCCTGGAGAGGAGATTAGATATTGACGTCTCCCTACATGTGTTCACCTCCATCTGTCATTTTTCCCAGAGTGTCAATGGGAAAATCTACATGCCTTTCTGTCACGTCCTGACCGAGTTCTTTCAGTTACGATTTGGTATCCATGTAACTAGCGGTCAGGTCCGGCACCTGTCCAAGGACTACGACCAGATTGGCACACGCCAGCTGTCCTTGGCAGGCATAGAGTGCAGGCAGGGGGAGTTTGTGTGGAGGCAGCGTCCAGAGTCCTTCAGCTCGGATGAGGAGCCTGCTGCGGGGGTTACACACGAGGAGTTCTCCCAGCTCCGGGCTGACGTTCACGACATCCAGGAGGACCTCCAGACTTATCAGCAGCAGTAGCTAGGCTTCCAGGAGACCATTCAGGGGGAGTTTCAGGGGTTCCGGAGCTGACGGGATGAGATGCACGAGATGCTCTGGCAGCTACATCTCACTTATCAGGCCCCTCATCTTCCTCCTCCAGGCGATGATGATATGATGTAGATGTGCTTTGATGACTTGAGTGTTGAGAGAGTTCTATTTGATGTTATCCTATATCTCTCAAACACTTTATTTTGATGATTGTAAAAACTTAACTACTTTATGGCCACGACCCATATGATTCCTTTTGTGTCTTGATGTATGAACTATTTGATTATCTTTCATGTTATGTAATGAAATTTTATGCCAATATTACTTTATCCTACTTTTATGTCATGATTTGATTTTGGCTTGTATTATTTGCAATTTATTGGTTGCTATTGAATGAGAATGTGGATTGAATTAAAAGTCTTGCTTTGCCTTCATATTCATTATATCAAGGTTTGTCTCATGATTCAATGTTAATTATTTGAAATAAAGTTTTTTCATGAAAACTAAGGAAACTTGATAAGTTCATGTATCCCTAGGGTTAAGAATAAATCAGGGGAAGGATTGTGTCATATTGAGAATACATATGAAGAAAGGAAAGAATGGAGGGTCATTCTATGTGTGGAATGTGAATGAACAAGGTTGGCAAACACACAGAAGTGTGAAGGGATGTTAAAGTTGATACAAAATGTCTATCTTTAAGAAAATTTAAGTTTGTACCAAAAGTCAAGTACATTTGTTGTTTTTCATGAACCTATATTTTTCTAGGATAGAGTATGTCCTAATAAACGTGTTTGTAAAATTTTACATTTTTCAGAATTTTGTAGAATTTTCTACGCATTTCTAAATTTCGGTTGGAAAATCAGAAATGGGCGTATCAGTCGACTGTCCTGGGAGCAGTCGACTAGTGCTTTGGACAGATTGTGGATTTGTGATTTCTGGGTGATTTTTCAGAAATCTGGTAAGTTCTATTTGGCACCAGGGATAGGATTGCTTGGGGCAATCTTTTTGATGGTGTCAAAGGAGGAGAACTTGGGTGTTAAGTTAGGTTTGGGTTGAAACTTAACTGTGGTTGGTTTATAAAACTTGGATGTTAAGTTGGGAATAACTTAACGTGGGTTGGCAATGAGAATTAAAAATTGAGAGAAAGCATAGGTTAAGGGGGAGGTTGCCTCTTGTTTGTTATGCTTTGATTTTCAATTGTTATTGCTATTGTTGATATGTTTACCTAACTTAATATATTGCCACACATCAAAAAGGGGGAGATTGTTAGGGCAATCGGCCCTAAGATGATCTGGAGGATCATGAGGTTTTGATGTGTGTGGTCAATATGGTTAAGTTAGGATTTGTTGTTAAACTAATATGTGTACATGAGTGTGCAGGTGTACAGGTACACATGGACATGGTTGATGTCTTCAGGTGAAGGATGGCATGGAGGCAAGCTGGAGGCTTGCATGTGCATCCGAGGGACGAGGGCCGAAGATGAAGAGGGCGTGAAGGCAACAGTCGAGGCTGCTGGTGAAGAGTCAACTGGGTTGTGAGGGTCTGAGTATGAATGTTTGTACTCAGGGGCTAAGTCGGGAGGGTTCGAGTGCGGAGTGAAATGTACTCGGGGAGTGTAACCCTAGGCTTAGGTTCGGATCAGTCGACTGCCCCAGGGGCAGTCGACTGGTGTCGACTGGGACAACTGTTGGATTCAAACGTTGTACTGTAACAGTCAAATCTAAGTGGGACCAGTCGACTGCCCCAGGGGTAGTCGACTGGTAGCGGTTGTTTCAGACTCGAGCTCTATTTAAAGGAGCTCGTTTCATGCTACTTTCTCTTGGCGAAACTTACTTGGTTAGAGTGAGTTAGTAGCCTGGTGATCTCAAGTAGTGTCCTGAGTTTGTGGAGAGGTTTCTTCACCCATAAGAAGCTACACAATCTAGCTGGAGGTGCTGCGGGGAATCATCCACCGACGGATTAGGGATCGCCCACCTTACGGGTAGCCGTGGAGTAGGAGTTTATCTCCGAACCACGTAAATCATGAGTGTTCTTCCGTGTTTTAGTTTAGTTTAGTTTTATTGTAGTATATTCCGCTTGCGCAACTAACCATGTAGGAAGAAAGAGTTTGAAAAACGCTATTCACTCCCTCTAGCAACCGAATCGATCCAACACAAAGCCGATCTACAACTACTTATCTCATAGATATACCTTTGATGCGTGCCCTTTCATTTATCCCGCATGTCTAAGGTACGCCATATCTCTTGCACGTTCAAGCGTCCATGCCTCTATGCGTATTCACACGGACACGATCTCTCAACTTCAGAGAAGAACTACCTTAGTTGTGCTAACAACTTGAGGTAGTTCACAAAAGCACCAAGAACCCCAAAAAGGGTTTCGACCAAGAGGGAGAAGAGGAAGAAGAGAGGAAGGGAAGAGGGGAAAACTCTCCTCATCCAAATGATAAGACCCTCTTTTATACTCATCCCATGAAAATAAAGAGGTTTTGGTCCCTTTAGCTTCCCTTCATTAATGTCAATAAAGAGCACATCTTCTCATGTGGCTCTTCAACTTCTCTCCATTCAATGAAGAGAGACTTTTCCTCTCCCTTTATTATTAATTCATTAAACACTTTAATAAATTAATATCTCATGAGTTCCCGACTAGGCCTCCCGAGCTCCCGACTAAGTCTCCCGAGCTCCCGACCAGGTCTCTCGAGCTCTCCGAAGCATCGTGTCCTTAGTGTGTGACCCAATAGGTTCTCGTAACATTGGCAATGTGTCTAAATCACTTTAGACACATAAGCAATGAGCGACATCTAGCAATGCATCATTGCTACCCAAGTAATAAGAAAAGTCGAAATCCGGCTTAACCTCGTGGCTATGATTATATATGACCTTGTCCTTCTATCCTTGATATCTAGATTGACCAATGAGGCATAGACCGTGTCATCCTCGATCAATCTTTGTGTTTCTTGATCCCGAGTAGACTCACTCAAATAAATGAGTTCAATATCTCATATTGACTCATTTGAGCATGAACATGCATTTTAGTAGTCCTACTCGATCAAGGGGCCCACAGATATCACTCCCGTCATATGGGAGGGATAGATCCCATCTACATCAGTCACATCCCTCCGCATAATTCATTACATACCCAATGATCACCTTTATAGTCCACCCTGTTACGGGTGACATTTAACGATACCAAAGTACACCACTCCTTATGTAGGGAACCGTAGTGACTTCAGGTCTAAGGACTATTCATACTAATAGTCACATGAGAAAGTTTATGATACCCATATGACAATCTATGAAACTTTCTCATGGCGGGCTAATTCAGTACATATTCTCTAATGTATACCCATGTGTCAACTTGATATCTCATATCCATGACTTGTGAGCTCAAGTCATCAATTGACCTACATGATAGTCTCCATGCATTAATATTGTCCTTGAATATTAATGCTTGACTAGGAATGGTTTAGTGTAGTGTTCTCTACATTATCTCACTATCGATTCAACCAATCAATATAATGTAGATAAGAACCTACTACTCAAGGACATTATTATACTTAGTTGTTTGGCACAAGTATAAAGTAAGTATAATAACCAAACATGCCTTTATTAATGATAGTATATGATACAAAATGTCCCTAGTCAATCATCATATAATTGGCTCTAGGGCTCCTACTAACAAAAAGTGAGGTTCCTTAGCCTATGCAATAGCCCCATTGTTGTCACAATAGAGGTCTATTAGGTTTGCTATACTAGGTACCACACCAAGTTCTACAATGAACTTCCGAATCCAAACAATCTCCTTTGCCGCATTAGACGCAACAATATACTCGACCTTTGTTGTAGAATCTGTGATTGTGTCCAACTTCGAACTCTTCCAGCTTACAGTGCCACCATTCAAACAAAATACATATCCTGACTGCGATCTGATATCATCCCTGTTGGTTTGGAAGCTTGCATCACTATAACCCTTTACAGCTAGCTTCTCATCATCTCCAAATATCAAAAAATATTCTTTCATCCTTCGTACGTACTTAAGAATATTCTTGACAACTGTCAAGTGACTTTCACCTAGATCTAACTGGTATCTACTCGTCATTCTCAAAGCATACAAGACATCTGGAGGAGTACAAAGCATGGCGTACATGATAACCCCTATAGCGGATGCATAAGGGATCTGATCCATTTGGTCTCTCTCCTCCTTAGAAGAAGGACATTGAGTTTTCGAAAGACTCACACCATTTGACATTGGCAGAATTCTCTTCTTGGAATTCTGCATGGCAAAACAGTTTAGTACCTTGTCAATATATGTACTTTGACTTAAGCCAAGCAATCTCTTAAAATCTATCTCTATAGATCTTGATGCCTAGGATATAGGCTGCTTCACTTAAGTCTTTTATCTTCACAGACTGTAGTGAAAGGATATCATTTACAATGAGAAGTATGTCATTCACATACAAGATCAGGAAGATAACTGTGCTCCCACTAACCCTCTTGTAGACACAGGGTTCATCTTCATTCTTAATGAAACCAAACGCTTTGATTGCATCATCGAATCAAAGCTTTCATCTTCGAGAAGCTTGCTTTAGCTCATAAATAAACCTTTGCAACTTACATACCTTTCCAGCATGCTCTAGATCTACAAAATCCTTAGGTTGTGCCATGTACATATCCTCAAGTAGATTCCCATTCAAGAATGCAGTTTCAACATCCATCTTCCAAATCTCGTAATCATGGTAAGCTACAATAGCAAGCATGATCCGAATAGACTTAAGCATCACAACTGGTGAAAAGGTTTCATCATAGTCGATACCATGAATATGCTTGAAACCTTTAGCTATCAATTGCCCTTTATAGGTAAGCATAAGATCATCCATGTCAGTCTTTCTCTTAAAGACCCACTTACACCCAATAGGTTTAATCCTCTCAGGTGGATCAACCAAAGTCCATACTTGGTTAGTGTACATAGATTCCATTTTGGATCTCATGGCCTCTAGCCATTTCTCTCTTCCCAGTCCATATCGTATATGGTGTCTGTGTGACGGCTTTTGATGGAACTCGGTTAAGTGTGAAAAGAGACGTCTCTAGAGCGAATCCCCAGAAGGAAGTAGGAAGATCTGCCAGACTCATCATCGATCGCACCATATCTAATAGAATATGATTTCTCCGCTCGGACACACCATTCCACTGCGGCGCTCCAGATGGAGTGAGTTGGGATATGATCCCACACTCAGCTAGATGATCACAAAACTCTTGGCTAAGGTATTCACCACCTCAATCTGATTGAAGCATCTTACTACTCTTGCCAAGTTGGTTTTGTACTTCACTCTTGAATTCTTTGAACTTTTCAAAGGATTCCGACTTGTGTTTCATGAGATACACAACCGTATCTACTGACATCATCAGTGAAAGTGATGAAGTACTGATAGTCTCCTCTAGCTGCGACATTGAAAGGGTCACATACATCAGTATGTATGAGTCCTAACAAGTTTGTTGCTCTTTCACCGTGTCCACTAAATGGAGTCTTGGTCATCTTGGCTAGAAGACAAGATTCACATGTCTTATATGATTCAAAATCAAATGTGTTCAGTTATCCTTCCTTATGGAGCTGGGATATCCGACTCTTATTTATATGACCCAAGCGACAATGCCAGAAATATATTTGGTTCAAATCATTTGGTTTGAACCATTTGGTATTTATGTTATAGATTGGGTTCTTTAAGTCTAGAACATAGAGTTTATTCATAAGTGGTGCATTATAATAGAACATGTCATTTAACATTATAGAACAAAATTTATCATTTATGACAAATGAAAATCCTTTCTTGTCCAAATAAGATAAAGAAATTATACTCTTAGTTAGTGCAGGTACATAAAAGTACTCCTCTAGTTCTAAGATAAACCCAATAGGCAAAGACAAGAAATATGTTCCTACAACAATAGCTGCAACTCTTGTGCCATTGCCTACTCATAGGTCCACTTCACCATTTGTCAACGATTTAACTCTTTGAAGGCTCTGCACATTAGTACAAATGTGAGATACACAACTGATATCTAATACACAAGAAGAAGAAGTAGATAGATTGACTTCTATAACAAAATACTCGAGACTGAAGTCTTCTTTTCTTCTTTACTTCCTCCAAGTAGAGTTTATAGTTCCTCTTCCAATGTCCGGTCTCACCACAGTGGAAACATGTCCCTTCCATAGGCACCCCGCCTTTGGCCTTCAGTGCAATAGAGTTGGCCTTGCCTTTGGCTTAGGTCTTACCCTTGCCCTTAGGCTTCCATTTGTCTTTGCCCTTCTGTACCATCAGTACATTACTGGTCTTGATTTTTTTGAGATTGGATTCAACAGTTCTGAACATGCAGAGCATCTCAGGCAAAGGCTTGTCAATTTCGTTCATGATATAGTTCATGACAAATTGATTATACCCTTTCGACAATGATTGCAGGATAAGGTCTATGGTCAATTCTTGGCCCAGTGAAATCTCAGTCATTCAAGGTTCTCGACATACCCAATCATTTTGAGTATGTGAGTTTCTACAGGAGTTCCTTCTTACATCTTGTATGCAAATAGAGCCTTAGACACCTCAAACTACTCATGCCTAGCTTACCCTTGATATAGTTGTTTTATGTGCTCAATCATATCATGTGCATCCATGTTCATGTTGCTTTTGAAGCTCAGAGTTTATGGTAGCAAGCATGAGGCATGATACATCGAGTGCATCATCCTAATGCTTCTTGTAAGCATCTTTTTAAGCATGAGTGGCGGTAGTGATGGGTGCTTCTGGAAGAGGTTGCTCTAGGATGTACAGTTTTCGTTCTAGCTTGAGGATGATCCTCAAGTTTCTGTACCAGTCCAAGAAATTAGCTCCGTTGAGCTTGTCCTTCTTAAGGACAGATCACAGAGAGAGAAAGTATTTGATGTATTAGACGACATGGTGATCAACAATAGTAAAGCATGCAGAAATAAGTATCATATCTAGCTAGATCATTTCATTAGGCCTTTAATTAAATGATACTCCTACTAAATCGTAGAGCTTTGGTAGGGACTAGTCATAGATGTAGGCAAACTCAATTTGGTTACACTACTAGCTCCAAACCAAATAGCGACCACATTCATGAAGGACAAAATCCATATTATACCTCATCTTGACTTAGTTTTGGCTAATCACCAAGCCTTAGTATAATTAGGTAGGCAATATTTTACCAATTACATCTTATGCAACTCTTGGAAACAAAGGGTCAAGATCCACACTACACATAATCTTGAGTTAACTTTGGTTAATCACCCAAAACTTAGTATAATTATTCTCTTACCCAACTTTCTCAACTTTTGTGATATGCCTCTAAGTTTCTCAATTTAATTGAAGTGACTTAGTTAAGTCTCACCCAATGTTCGATAGCGGGACATCACAATTGTTCTCTCGCACTCTACCAAGATAAAATGTGTCACATTGCTTTGGCAAACCCAACAACAAATGATCGAGGTAGTAATAGTACTAAATTTTGGTAGACATATCGAGTTGACTTAATTAAAATAAATGTTTATCTAATCATGCATCACATACACACATTACATATATCAACATATAAGCAGTAAAATGTGACATGGTTATAGCCCGTATACTACGATCCTCTCAAGCCAATGAGAAAATCGATGGTCAACCTAGGGATAACATCTTCTCCAAGTGCATCCTTCGGTCATCATGTGTCGTCGACATCCTTCTTGTAACTTCATCCTTCAATGGACATTTCACTCCTCGTTTTGTACATTACAAATTAGAAAAACTCGAGTTACATTCGAGTCTAAATCTATTTTATAACTAGAAAAATAAAGATAAGGTATGACACGCAGGCCGTATTATAAATTATATTACAACATGCACACATGCACACATCCAATCATATTGAGGTTAAGGTCATAACCATGCACCATGTCATCAATCACACATAATAGATCAGTGACATTAATTTTATTATGAGTGCAAAAATCACTCATGAGCAGAAACCTCACGGTGGTTGATAAGTACCATTTTTGTTGATTATTTTAATTGCTAAAATCCATGTTTGACCCATGTTTTGCTTGCTTAATTGTGAATTTACCCTAGGTTTTAGGAATTATTGCTATTTTGGACTTAATTGCAAATATGCATATTTTTGGATTATTTTGCCACTAAATTTTTGATCTATTTTTGTAGGCATGAAAGGACCATGGATCTAGGGTATGCTGGGTCAAATTTGAGTCGGAAGTGGACCCGGATCGAGTTATCAAGCTTCGGATTAATCTGGGCCGTCCGATTCAAAAGTGGCTAGATCTGAGCCATCCGGGATAATCTGAAGCAATCCGAGCTAGGGTTAAGGTTGATCAAGCACTTTGATCAAGATCTGAAGGTTTCATCCCAATCAGAGATCATCCAACCGTTGGATCAAGCTCGGAGGGCTCTAGATCGTCCATTCACATATTAGGTTGATCTGGACCATCCGTTGCAAATCTGGAGGATCCGAGCTACCACAAGGCAGATCCTGACCCTTGATCAACATCATCAAAGTTTGGCTCAAATCAGAGCAAGATCAGCCGTTGGATTTCCTCCGATCAATCTGGACCGTCCACTGATATGTATTTAATCAAACTCACCCGCAACCTTCTCCTTGTCGCGTCTTCGCCGCAACAGTAGTTCTTCGTTTTTGCTTCAATTTTTCTCCAATTTGAGGCGCGACCACCTCAACTTCTACCCTAGAACAAGTTTTGGATCATCGAATGAAGCTTCCTTGGAGAATTCAACTCAGTTTCGCACCGGACAAGGTTGTTTGAGGGTTTCGACAGCTTTGTGGTCCGATCACTCGAATCTCACTCACAAGCCATCTCCGATCATCTGAGCCATCCGTAGGGGTTCTCAGGTGAGCTCAGAGCATCTCCAAATCACCAACGCAATCCATTAAACCAAGATCGAGGAGTTCGGATTGGATTTTCCCAGCTTAGTGCAGAGTGAGCTGAAATCGATCAATTGAAGCTGTTTCCACTGATTTGCGGAGCCGAAGGGGTTCTTGGCTTGCCCTTGCATGACGAACAAGGAATTCTTGAGCTCGGGAAGGGTTGAGGATTAGTTTCATCTAGTTAATTTCAGTTTCTTTAGCTGTAATTTTTGAATTCTGCATTTGTTCTATTTCTGAATGTTTGTATCAGCTACCTTAGTTTAGGTTTTGAATTGTTTTTGCTTAAATTAGTGGTTTGAATCTATTCTTTCATTAGTTAGCTAGTTTGTTTAGTTAATTCTTCACTTAATTTTACTTGCTTTGCAATTTTATGCTTGTGTATCAGTTGTATCCGTGATTTCTGCATTTTGTTTCCCTGTTGTGTATCACTTTCATTGCCTTGCGTATCAATTCTTCCTTTCGGTAGCTGCATTCTGTTTTAAGCAAGTGTTAGATTTTCTTCTACGATCTACAATGTGGCTGGATTCATTTGCAACAAATTTAGTATCACTTTCTGCTTCTTGTATCAGTTTGTTGGAATCGAACTCCATTTCTGCATTTGGATAAATTTCTGCACATCACTGTATTTCTGCACAATCCAATTCATTTCTGTAATACAATTATTCTACATGCCTTAGTTCAATTCTGTTAAAGTGTGTATCAGTGAGACTTGAGATGAAATTCTATTGCAATCGAATTTACTTGTTTTGTTGGGTTTTAGCATCCAATTAGTTACGGAATTGCTGCACACCAATTTCCAATTTCTGCATAATAGGTTCAAGCTGCCGAATTGTATCAAGAGAATTTAGATCTTCTAAACCTGTTTCTGAACATTACATTTGTGCAGTTAATTCCAGCTTTTGAACTGAATTTAGCATACCGTTCATTTCTGAATTTTTCTTTGCTTTCAATACTGCTGAAATTCTGTTTCAGTTCTGATTTCCTTCACTCATTTCTGCGTACCACTTCTCGAAAGGTTTTGTCTTCCAAGTTGTACTGACTAGCTGTAATTCTGAATTACCAGTTGCTTTACATTAGTCGCAGCTAAGTAACCACTCGAAATTGATTTGAATTGTATTTGGCACATAAGTTTCATTTATTTGTGTATCAAGTTGTTTCAATCCTTTACCTTGTATCACGCTGAGTTTCGGCCTGGAATTACAACCTCTGGAGTTTAACACTAATTGCAATGCACTCTAGCAATTGAGTTTAAGTTCCTTCCTCTTGGTAGCAAGTTCACTTCATTTTATTTTGCATGTGGCACGAAAGTGAAATCATGGCACGATTTTTGTATCAATTTGGTTTTAGATTGCTTGCATTTGGCCTGCCTTGAGTTTGATTTAGTTGCTTCATTGCTTAGCCTTTGTTTGTCCTGGGAATCAGAATCGGCTCCCAAAATTGATTAAGTGCTTTAATGGATTAAGTTTTCCATTGATTGCGCTATCAATTGCATTCACTTTGGTAGTTCATGAGTTTAGCTTTCTTTATTCTCATTGTGTTTTCATTCGAAATTGAAACCCAAACCATATCCTATTGAAACCCAAAAACAATCACGACACACAAACACAAGCTCGAACCACACAACCTCAACTAGTTCCCAGGAAAAATACGACCTGTGGCCCCTTTACTACGTTTTCATATTTTGATTGCAAAAAGGGTTTCCAGCACATATAAATATCAAAATTCTGATGGTCCCACAATTCGTGACAACTTTAACCTAGTATTTCGGGGCCGTCAAATTTTTGGCGCCGTTGCCGGGGAAGCAACTAGTTGATTTGTTAGATTTTTGCTTGTGTACTTATGGACATATCATTGGGTTCTATTTTATTTTGCTTTATTTTTCGTATACGGTTGCTGCCATTTTTCTTGTTTGCTTTGTGACAGGACTGCCAGTTCAAAATGTTCTCATCCAATTACCAGCAGCCGTGTCCACAATTTCAGCAGAACCAATCTTTCAATCAACCACTACAGCAATTTCAACCACAATTCTAGAATTTTCAGCACTCAAATAATCAATTTCAGCAACCAAACTAGTTTTTTCAGCCTTTCCAAAATTTTCAGCAAAATCAATCAAATTTCCAGCCACAAATTCAGCATGGGCAACCACCATTCCAGAATTTTAAGCAACAATTTCAACAATTTCAGCAGGATTGTCAACCAAGTCAAAATTTTCAGCAAGGGTTCCAACCAATTCAGCCCAACCAATATCAAAATCAGAGTGGATTTCAACCTTCACAGCAATATTTTCCACAAAACGATCAGAATTTTCAGCCTCCATTTCAGAGTTTTCAATTTCAGAACCATAATTTTCAGCCATCTCCACCAAGTTGTGAACCAAGTTGTCAGCAATTTTATCAGCCTATTCAACCATTTTATCAACCCCCACAGTCTCAATTTCAACAAATGTTTCAACAAGAGCTTCAAAACCTCGGAAGGCAAATGGAACAAGTGGCTAGGGATTTGAATTAGATAAAAGCCCAAAGATCAGAACAATTATCTTCTCAAGTTGCTTTTAATTCTGAGGGCCCTAGAGTTGATTTATATCAGTTGAAGGTGACCCTAGTGCATGGCCAAGTCCTTCTTCGAGTATCTTAGCAAATTTGGTGGAAGAAGAAGAAGAAATCATTAAAATCAGGGCACCTACAACATACATCCCTCCGGAGATTCCTATTCAAAATTTATTTCCAAATTTTTCAGCTCCAAAAGAAGAAACTGAAGCTCCACAGGACCATTCTAGACTTTTATTTTGTGATGATAGTATTATTAATGGTCCTAATTTTTCTGAAATTATTGTTGCAGATATTACAGGAGAAGCATGTATAGGAGATGATTCCATAGGTGTAGGGGATTGCACTAAGCCCCAGGGACCACCACAAGATTCAGAGGATGAACCAGAAAGTGTAGGAACTTGCATGGTGGAAGCAAGCACCCAAGGATCACATATTCTAGTTGAGTGTCCACCAGAGCTTGAGGCTGAAGAGGAGCATGTGCATGACCAGGAGGAGGCCATGGATACATCTACTCTTGTAGAACCTCCAGGTATTCTTCAGCACGCTCAGGTAAGTATTTCTCCTCTTTGTTCAGAAAAATTCAGCAGGTACCTAGTGTTGACTTTATTGTTTATGATGAATTTATTGATATACCTTGTGTAGAAATTGCTTGTGAAAAATCCAATAGAGGCACCTATAATTGATTGGTTTGTTATGATTACTTGATACCTCTTTTGTGGATATAGGGATATAGTGAAACATACCTTTTGAGAAGTGCCTGAAATTTGAATGTGAATATTATTGTGATGAATCTCTTGCTATATCTTATGCTGAAGGATGAATGTGAAAAAATTTGGAGGTACCGAGATTGATTTTGTTGGCTGTGATACATTGCTTGATACATTCTTGATAGGAAATAATTGTGAAAATACTATTGATGTGCCAAAAATTGATTTATGGGTTGTGATAAGTTTCTTGATATACCTTTGGAGGATACTACTTATGAAAAATTCATTGAGATACCAGAATTTGATTTAATTGGATATGATGCAGTGTTGGATTCATTTCATGCAGAGACTGATATTATTTTATTTCTTTCTGACCCTGCACGCTTGAGAGAGGTATTACATTGTTTTGTAGGGTCCAGAAGACTTCAGGAGTGGGTGCTCCAACTGAACAGACTTCAACCTCCTGGAAGGACTTCTAAAAGGTATAAAGAAGGAGGAGATGATTTTACTTTAATCCATAGCCCTTCATTCCTTCAATGGATCTTGAACCTAAATCTCCTGCGGCCACCTGAACAAATTTTTGTGAAATTCAAGTGTGGGGGAGTTCTAATTCTCTCAGCCACCCAGACTCCTCCACTACCACGATGGAGGCTACTTCTGGATCGACTCTGTCCACCAGAATAAAGGGGAGTTTGTTTCTTCTTGTATTTTCTTTTATTACATGTTTCATTTTTTTATGCTTTCTAGAAGTAGAATTTTCTTTTAAACTGAGTCCTTGTCAATAAATGCATGTTAGTTCTTTTGGCACGTTTCCTTCATATTTAGGAATAAATGTATCCCTCTAGGTTATCCCGTAGCATTTTAGAGTCTCTTGAAAATAAATTAAATTTGGTTGTTAAGCCTTAAGGTTTGAGCTAATGGATGAAATCTTGGATGCTTGAGTACTACTTGCTTTAGATTCTTAATTGAGAACTTGAGATGAATTATTTTTGCCTAGTGAGGTTTAGCCTTATATTTGTGACACATACATGTTATTGTACTCTAGAACTTACTTAGGTTCTTTCAAAATCATATTTCAATGATTGGATCACATCTATAGAGACTAATCACTTTGTTTACCTTTCCATATCAATTTTGGCAAAAATCAGTCTATTCTATTTGTCTTTCCTTATTCCTAATCTTAACCCTAATTTTTCTATGGATTTGTTTGCTTGGGATGTTTTCTTGATGCTACTTTGCCCGAGACGGACAAAGATTTAAGTGTGGGGGAGTGATTAGTGTTTTGGAAAGGTTTTGTATCAAGAAGGCATTTCGATCCAAAAAGAAAAAAAAATTTTGCAATGGAAGGATGGGAACAATTACATTTTGAGTGAGTTTGAATTCCAAGAAGGAGTGGTTGAGTATGGAAGCAATTGAGGCATTTAGAATTCTCAACATTCTTTGAAGACCCACACGAAAAAAAAAAGAGACAAAATCTGCAATGAGGAGAAAAATGGCACCAAATGAAGAAAACTTGTGCCAAAAAGAAAAAAATTTCTGGGAATCTACATTTTGGACAGAAATGTTGGGATTGAAGCTGTTCTTTGCGAAAGGAATCAGCCACACTTTGTTGAAGGCCTGAAATGCAGCTGTACAAACCAAAAGACAAGCTGAAGTGAAGTGGAAATAAGCTGAGAATCTAAAAAAAAAATCTGTGCCAAGAATACCAAGAGTTGATGTGAAGCATGTTTTGATCAGGGATTGAATTGATTGCAGCTTTTCTTTGCTAGGAAGCTGATCGGCCACTCAGTTGGAAATCTGAATTGCAGCTATGCGGAATCAGGAAGTCTGAGTTGAGGCTGAGTGAAGACTGATCAAAAGCTGAGAAAAAAAATTCTGAAACTGCCCAAATCTGAACTGCATTGCAGCAGTATTGCAAAATCTGAGCTGTAAGCTGCCGAGTGTTGAATGTGGAGCTACTAAAATTAAGCAAACTAAATGCAAGGGAAGCTGTAAGGTGCTGAAAGAGAATCTGTTGAAGAGCTGATGTGAATCTGCTGAAAAAAAAAATCAGTTAGAATGTTATAAGGCAGATTTGTACCAACTTTAAGTTGAACTTGTGCTTTCTAAATCAGCAGTGCCTTGCCAAATCTTAACAGAACTTGCAAAATGGTTTTTGATTGAACTAAACTTCTTGGGAGCAGAATTTGAACTGCTAAATGGAATCAGCAATGAGGTGATAAGGAAGGAATGGTAGTGTAGTGCCGAAATACCAAGTGAGCATTTAATTCTTCACTTTGCATTCGATGCTAATTATTTGAGAAATCAGATTCTTGATTCTGAAATGAACTGAAGTGGAGCTGAAATCTGAAAAGAAAGAAAAAAAAAAGAGAAGAAACAGAAAAAAAAAAAAGAGCAGTTTGAAAAAAAAAATCAAAAGAAGCAAGTTGGCACACCATTGACTTGGCACCATAAGTCAGTGAAGATTTTCACATCCGGATCAAAGCTTTATTCCATTTCATTTTTGACCTTACAAGAAAGAAAGAAAGAAGAAGAAAAAATATCAGAAAAGAGAAGAAAGAAACAAGTTGGCACGCAATAGGCAAAACTTGGCACAAGAAAATCAAAGAAGGGTTTCTTCATCCAAATTAAGGGTATTATTCAAGATTGACCTCACCACACTTTTGATATTACTACAGGACTGTAAAGAAGGGCAAAGCACATTTGAAATATTCTTGAGCAACCAAGTCTCCCACTTCATCCATTTTTCTATTTTCTTAGTTTTTACTCCATTTCTTACCATTTTCTTTGTCTTTCACTTGTTTGAATAAATTTTAGTAGATGTTGATCCCAATCATGAGTAATGGTGGAGAGTAGATAATAAGCAAGCCTATGGTAGTGCAAGAAGCATGTGTGTTTGAGTGAGCTCCACTTCCATCATCAACTTAGAACTTAAGGAGAGAGCCACCAAAATTTTCCTTGAAAGGCTAGTGATTTAAATTCATCTCAATAACTCATGATGGATGAAAAGGCTAAGTAGTAGATTTAAGGACAAGATACTAATCCATAGAGCTTAGATTTAAGAGAATTGACAACCTTAGGTAATTTATTTTCATTTGTTTCTAATTATGCTTAAGAAACTCTAGGGGATACATACTTAGTGGTTTCGCGAGACGCTCAAGGTTAAGTGTGGGGGAGTTGATAGATACCATTTTGTTGATTATTTTAATTGCTAAAATACATGTTTGACCTATGTTTTTATTGCTTAATTGTTAAATTGCCCTAGGTTTTAGAACTTACTCTTATTTTGGACTTAATTACAAATTTACACATATTTGGATTATTTGGCCACTAAATTCTTGATCTAATTTTTGTAGGCATGAAAGGTTCATGGACATAGGGCATATTGGGTCAAACTTGAGTCGGAAGTGACCCGGATCGAGTTATCAAGATTAGGATTAAATCCGAGCCGTCCGATTCAAGAGCGGCTAGATCTGAGCCATCCGGGACAATCTGAAGCAATCCGAGCTAGGGTTAAGGTTGATCAAGCACTCTGATCAAGATCTGAAGGTTTCATCCCAATCAAAGATCATCCAACCGTTGGATCAAGCTCGGAGGGCTCTAGATCGTCCATTCACAGACTAGGTTGATCTGGACCATCCGTTGTAAATCTGGAGGATCCGAGCTACCACAAGGCAGATCCTGACCCTTGATCGACATCATCAAAGTTTGGCTCAAATCAGAGCAAGATCAGCCGTTGGATTTCCTCCGATCAATCTGGACCGTCCACTGATATGTATTTAATCAAACTCACCCGCAGCCTTCTCCTTGTCGCGTCTTCGCCGCACAGTCCAGTTTCTTCGTTTGTTCTTCCTTCGTTCTTAGTTTTTTCTTCAATCTGAGGCGCGACCACTCGATTTCCTTGCTTAGTTCATATGCTAGGTCATTAGGAAGGCCATCAGTGGAGTTTCCAGATCAGAATTGCTCAAGACGCAGATCTGTTGAGAGGTTTCCGCAGCTCTGTCCATTTGTTACCTGAGGATCGGCTGTGCTCTAATACCTTCCACCTGAGCTATCAAGAGGGGTTCCCTGGGTAGCTTGGATCATCATCCACTCACCTTCGCACGCAGACGCAGCTGAAATGAAGATTTCGAATGGAAAATTCAGAATGAAGCAATCTGAGCTGTATTCAATCGCAGATGGAGTTTTCCCCATGATTTGCTGAGCTTGCGGGTCCGAGGATCTCCCTTGCATGATGAACAAGGAGTACCTGAGCTCGGGAAGGGATCGAGGAGTAGTTTCTTTAGTTAACTTTCAGTTTTTGCTGTAGTTTTCAATTCTGCCGCAACATTCTGTTTCTGAATTTCGTATCAGCTTTTCCAACTTCGTTTCTTTGTTGTTTCTGCTTAAGTTAGGTTTAATTTCTTAAAGTAAATTCGCTAGATATCTTGTTCAGTAATCAGTTGAATCCAATTTCAGTTTAATTGCTGTTGGCTGCTTGCGTATCAATTTGCTGTAGCTGCGTATCAGATTTTTACCCTGTTTCTGAAGTTTCCAGCTTAGTAAGCTTAGCTTTCGGATCTGTCCTACTGTAATTAGTCTCATTCTTGCAATAGCATTAGTTAGAATACTTGTTAGTGATTAGTTACACTTTATTTCAGCTTGTTCCACATTTCAATTACTGCATATCAAATGTTCAGCTTGCGTATCAAGGGATCTTGGTTAGCAGTTCAGTTTCATGTGTTGTTTTCAATATTCCAGTCTTAATTTCTGACTTCGTATCTAGTGGATTTAGCTTTGATGAATCTTATGCGAGTATTGGCTTAGAGCAATCGATTTCCGTTGCTTGTTTGGTTTAGGATTCAATTCAGTTCTGAAATTTCGCATTTCACTTCTACATTACTGCACTCAATTCAGTTAACTGCATTTTCATTTCTGAAATTGGCTTCGGATTCCTTAGTTTCTGCATCTATCTGTGCTTGAATGTTGCATCGATTCATTTGCTTTACATCAATTATTTTGTACAAGTTATAGATTTGCATTCAGCTCAGTTTTGGCACATAGGTCTGCAATTGAATTGGACTGAAATTTCTGCAAACACATTTCTGCCTTGGAAGTTGCTGAGTTGTTTCTGAACTTTGGGGCTGAAGTTTGTCCTGCAAACTTGCGTATCATTGTATTGATAACTTACCTTCCCAATCTTAATCGATTTGTTTCAATTGTTGAATTGTTAGAAGTAGTTGGCACTCCACATCAGCTTTGGCACATAAACTGCCTTCTTTTGGCAGGAAATATGTTTTCATTTGTAATTCTGCACCTTGTATCATATGGAGTTTTAGCATGGATTGGTGATAAGTAGGATACAATTTCAAAGCAGCCTATTGTGTTTAAAAGAGATTGTTTTTCATCTGCATTGTTTCTGAACTCCAAGTTTTAATTCTGCATATTAGTTTGTAATAGCTTGCATTGTGAATCAAGTGAAGTTTCACATTGACTCTATAGAAGTTTGATCATGGATTGCTTAACCCCTGGTTGTTTGAGTTTTAGTTTCTGGAATTCAACATGATTTTCAGCGTGATCATTGCATGTGCTATTAGTATCGCTCTCCAAATTTGCAAATCTATCCTTGGTTTGATTAAGTTCATAATCGGTTGAGTCCCTAATTGTCATCACCTTGTTAAGTTGCTTGGTTAAAGTTCCTTCGTTTTCATTGAGATTTCAGTTCCAATTAAAGCCAAAACCCAATTTTAATTTAAAACCCAAAATATCAACGACACATAAATACAAGCACGAATTGAACGACATCAACTAGTCCCGAGGAAAAATACGACCTGTGGCCCCTTTACTACGTTTTCATATTTTTGATTGCAAAAAGGGTTTCCAGCATTTTATTCATTCATATTCTAAATTTTGATGGTCCCACAATTCGTGACAACTTTAACCTAGTATTTCGGGGCCGTCAGGCTTCCGCCTCGGTCTCCCGACCAAGTCTCCCGAGTGGCGAGCTCCGACTGCCGAGTGCCAAGCCCCGACTGCCGAGTGCCGACCCAGTCTGCCGAGTGTCGATCCAGTCTGCCGAGTTCCGACTCAGTCTGTCGAGCTCTGACTCAGTCTACCAAGTGCCGAGCTCCCGACCTGCACCCCCGAGTTCCCAACTCGAGCTCAGATCTCCCGAGTTCCCAACTCGGGCTCGGACTTCCGAGTTCCCCAACTTGGGCTCGGACTCCCGAGTTCTCTAACTCGGGCTCGGACTCCCGAGTTCTCCAACTCAGGATCGGACTCCCGAGTTCTCCAACTCGGGATCGGACTCCCGGGTTCTCCAACTCGGGCTCGGGCTCGGGCTCGGACTCGGACTCCCGAGTTCCCAACTCGGGCTCAGACTCCCGAGTTCCCAACTCGGGCTCCTTACAGCCGAACAGAATTCTCGAAGTATTGTGTCCTTTGTGTGTGACCCAATAGGTTCTCGTGACATTGGCAATGCGCCTAACACTTTAGACACATAAGCAATGAGCGGCATCTAGCAATGCATCACTGCTACCCAAGTAACAAGAAAAGTCGCGATCCGACTAAACCTCCATAACTATGACAGTGTATGACCTTGTCCTTCTATCCTTGATATCTAGATTGGCCAATGAGGCATAGACCGTATCATCCTCAATCAATCTTGTGTTTCTTGATCCCCGAGTAGACTCACTCAAACAAATGAGCTCAATATCTCATATTGACTCATCTGAGCATGGCCATGCGTTTCAGTACTCCTACTCGATCAAGGGGCCCACAGATATCACTCCCGTCATATGGGAGGGATAGATCCCATCTACATCACTCACATCCCTACACATAATTCATTACATACCCAGTTATCGCCTTTATAGTCCACCCTGTTACAGGTGACGTTTGACGATACCAAAGTACATAACTCCTTATGTAGGGTGTTGGGACCGGGTGCATGTTGACATTGATACGGGTTCATAATTTTAAAATTTAATTACGTGCAGCAGAAGGTTTAGCATAAATAATTTCTCAAATTATTTTAACCACGTATCTAGCATGCAACCTTATGTTGTGGAGACATGATCATACATTTAAAATTTTGCAGAATGTAAACTAATTTACTTAATACCTCGCGTAACTAGTAGAAAGGGACGAGATCAAACCGTAGCGTCCCATGGAAGCTCCGCCTCTATTCGCGTCCACGCCGAGTTTTCTTCGGGATGACTTCACAAAGCCACGAGTTTCGTTCTGACAAGAACTACTAGATTCTCCAAAGGCATGACAAGAATACCAAGAGAGAGATGAAAAACTAACCACCAAACGAAGAACAAAATCAAGATTCCGGGAGGAAGGAAGGAGTCGCGCCCGCTTCTTCTTCTTCTTCGGATTCTTCTTGGTGGTGGAAGCTCACGGCAAAGGGGGAGGGCTCTAGGGCCGGCGGCACTAGAAGAGGGAGAGGGAGAGAAGGAGAGGGAGAGAGGCTAGGCAAGAATCCTTGATCTCTTGGATTTCATTTCCAAGCCTTGCCTTGGTACCTTTATATAGTAGCCTCTTAATAACCAAGTCTCCTCTTAATGGAATAAATTTTTCATAAGAAATTTATCTTATAAATTTTTCTATGAATTATTCCGTTATGCCAAGTTTTTATTATAACTTAATTTATAATAAAAACAACCATGTCTCCCCTTTTATTATGGAAAGAAATTTCTTTATATAAATTTCTTTATATAAATTTCTTTATCATGGTAAATCAATCCATTATTGATTTTATAAAATAAAATAAACCAATCCAAGGTTTATTTTAATTTTCATGAAAAATAAATCTCTTTATATAAATTTCTTTATATAAATTTCTTTATCCATAATTTTATAAAACAAACCGCGCTCAGTTTATTTTATAATTTGAACCAAACAATTTGGTTCTCCCCTTTTGATGTGGCCGGCCAAACAAAGAGGGTGGGGACCCTCTTTGGCCGGCCAAACCCAAGCCGAAACCATACGAATTAAACTCATTTAATTCGTCCAATAAGTCTTCAAAAGACTTAGCCATTTTATACTTCCGATGCGTCTCTGATAATTCAGATTCGACTTATCTCTCTTGATCGAAAAATTCAATTTTCAACTCGTTTTAAATCCCTCGGATTACTCGTAGTGCGTGTGACTAAATAGGCTTTCGATTTATGTTGGTCGTCTATAATTAACCAATTATAGAACGATCATGAGTGACACCTAGTAGTACATCATGATCCCCAATTAATCGAAAGATCAACGGTTGACCTCAGAAATAATTCTGAAACCCTTCAGCAGCTCTAATGAATCGTGCCTCATTCCCTTCACCATCTTATACCCACTTGGTTCAGGACATGGTCTATGTGTGTCAGTCCCCACTAGGCTGACTACGTCACACCTAGCCCAAGTAATGTCTTTCTTGTCCAACGAATTCTAATTACTCTCATGTTTCTGAGAGATGCATACTCGGAACATGTGATGCTCTGGCCAGAGGCTTGGAGTAACAATCCGATGATAGGCCTTGGGTATACATCTCCTCGCAAGGAGTGGTGAATCCTTTGTAGGTTGTTCAAACATCTTCGGGCACTTCGGCTTATACCCAATCATCCTGGGTCCACACCTCCTTGGAGATGCTTGCTTAGGATGTCAAAGTATAAGTCTTCATGACCAAGATGACTTGAACACCGGAAGTCAAAGGAACATCGCACTTAAGCTGCAGTAAGAACTTCATTGACATATCTATATGATATGAAGTTTTACAGCTAGTCACTCCAATGAACTAGTTCCCTTAACTAGCATTCATGTTTATCTCCGGACATCCCAATGTCACCAGCCAGTGAGAATCAGCTGATTAGAGAATAACCCATGCTAGTCTCCACAGAATTGATAATGTCCGTATTTATCAATTCATCGACTAGGGACAATTTCAATACTTCACAATTGCACATGTAGAGATAATCACTAGTTGTGAATTCATCAGAAATTCTCTTATGCTGTGAATTGTATTGCGGACATTCAGTAAATGAGTTTAAGATCTCAATCAAATACACGAACATGTATACACAAATAGTGAATATTCATTTATTAAAGTAAATGATTACAATCATAAGGTGATTGCCTTAGGACACTTCTCTCATATTACTAACATAGGGAACCATGGTGACTTCAGGTCTAAGGACTATTCATACCAATAGTCACATGAGAAAGTCTATGACACTCATATGACAATCTATGAATCTTTCTCATGGCGGGTCATTCAGTACACATTCTCCAATGTATACCCATGTGTCAACTTGATATCACATATCCATGACTTGTGAGCTCAAGTCATCAGTTGACCTACATGCTAGTCTCGATGCATCAACATTGTCCCTGAATAATTGATGCTTGACTAGGAATAATTTAGTGTAGTATTCTCTATATTATCTCACTATCGATTCAACCAATCGATATAATATAGATAAGAACCTACTACACAAGGATATTATTATACATAGTTATTCGGCACAGAATACAAAGTAAGTATAATAACCAAACATGCCTTTATTAATAATAGAATATGATACAAAAATGTCTCTAGTCAATCATCACATAATTGGCTCTAGGGCTCCTACTAACAATCTCCCACTAGCACTAGTGCCAATCACTGCAGTATCTAATACCCAGTGACCTGGTATGGCCATCATGCTTCTTTTGTGCCAAAGCCTTGGTCAAAGGATCTGCGATGTTAGAATCAGTGTGTACTCTGCATATCCTCACATCTCCTCTATCGATGATCACTCGAATGAGATGGAAGCGCCGTAGTATGTGTTTGGTCCGCTGATGTGAACGAGGTTCCTTAGCCTGCGCAATAGCCCCATTGTTGTCACAAAAGAGGTCTATTGGGTCTGCTATGCTAGAAACCACACCAAGTTCTGTGATGAACTTTCGGATACAAACAGCCTCTTTTCCCGCCTCAGACATGGCAATATACTCGGCCTCTATTATAGAATTTGCGACTGTATCCTGCTTCGAACTCTTCCAGCTCACAGCGTCACCATTCAGGCAAAATACATACCCTGACTGCGATCTAAAGTCATCCCTGTCTGTTTGGAAGCTTGCGTCACTGTAACCCTTTACAGCTAGCTCCTCATCGCCTCCAAATATCAAGAAATATTCTTTCGTCCTTCGCAAGTACTTGAGAATATTCTTGACAACTGTCCAGTGACATTCACCTGGATCTGACTGGTACCTGCTCGTCATGCTCAAAGCATACGAGACATCTGGACAAGTACAAAGCATGACGTACATGATAGACCCTATAGCAGATGCATAAGGGATCTGATCCATACGGTCTCTCTCCTCCTTAGAAGAGGGACATTGAGTCTTCGAAAGACTCACACCATGTGACTTTGGCAGAAATCCCTTCTTGGAATTCTGCATGGCAAAACGATTAAGCACCTTGTCAACATATGTACTCTGACTCAAGCCAAGCAATCTCTTAGATCTATCTCTATAGATCTTGATGCCTAGGATATAGACTGCTTCACCTAAGTCTTTCATTGAGAAATAGTTCCTGAGCTAAGTCTTTACAGACTGTAGGGAAGGGATATCATTCCCAATGAGGAGTATGTCATCTACATACAAGATCAGGAAGATAACTGTGCTCCTACTAACCCTCTTGAAGACACAGGGTTCATCTTCATTCTTGATAAAATCAAACGCTTTGATTGCATCATCGAATCGAAGATTCTAGCTTCGAGATGCTTGCTTTAGCCCATATATGGTCCTTTGCAACTTACATACCTTTCCAGCATGCTCTGGATCTGCAAAACCTTCAGGTTGTGTCATGTACACATCCTCGAGTAGATTCCCATTCAGGAATGTGGTTTTGACATCCATCTGCCAGATCTCGTAATCATGGTAAGTTGTAATAGCAAGCATGATCCGAATAGACTTAAGCATCGCCACTGGTGAAAAGGTTTCATCATAGTCAATACCATGAATTTGCTTGAAACCTTTGGCTACCAATCGCCCTTTATAGGTATGCATGAGTCCATCCATGTCAGTCTTTCTTCTAAAGACCCACTTACACCCAATGGGTTTAATACCCTCAGGTGGATCAACCAATGTCCATACTTGGTTAGTGTACATGGATTCCATTTCGGACCTCATGGCTTCTAGCCATTTCTCAAAATCTGGGCGCATCACAGCTTCTTGATAGGATGTAGGCTCATTCAACTCGATGAGCGTAACGTCATCATGGTCAGACAAGAGAAAAGAGTATCTCTCAGGCTGACGACGTATCCTATCAGATTTACGAGGAGGTTGGTCTACTTGAACAGCTTGTTGTTCCACAACTTCTTGTGCAACAACCTCATGATCCACAACATCTTGTGGTGCATGTTCGATCTCCATTAAGGCCTCAGTGTTATTTGTATCTTGAACTTCTTCAAGATGGATTTTACTCCCACTAATTCTTCTAGAAATAAACTCCTTTTCCAAAAAGACGTCATTTCTAGCGACAAACACTTTGCCTTATGTGGGATTGTAAAAGTAATATCCTTTCGTTTCCTTGGGATATCCTACAAAATAACACTTATCATATTTGGGTCCTAGTTTATCCGAGACTTGACGTCGAACGTAAGTCTCACAACCCCAAATCCTTATAAAAGACATTGTGGGACTCTTCCCAGTCCATATCGTATATTGTGTCTTTGTGACGACCTTTGATGGAGCTCCGTTAAGTGTGAAAAGAGTTGTCTCTAGAGCGAATCCCCAGAAGAAAGTAGGAAGATCTGTCTGTCTCATCATTAATCGTACCATATCTAATAGAGTACGATTTCTCCGCTCGGACACACCATTCCACTGTGGTGTTCCAGGTGGAGTGAGTTGGGATATTATCCCACACTCGCTAGATGGNGAGAGACTCGATTCGGAGTTTGGCTTTCGCCAAATCTCGGGATAGATAGGAAATAAGAGAATTCAATTGCGATTTTGAAAACCCGTTACCTTTATTTCGCCGTCGTCGGAGAATGTCAGCTTGCCGTCGTCCCGTCCGAGTCTGAGTCAGTCTCGATTTGATCTGAAGCGGTCAGGGCTAGAAGATTGGACTGAGGTGCTTCTTCTTCTTCTTCTGAGGAAGACTCGTCCCAGGTGGCTTGGAGTGCCTTCTTCTTTCTGTTCTTTTTGGACTCCTTTAGACTTGACATTCAGTCTTGTAGTGGCCCTTCTTCTTGCATTCGTAGCAGGTTACGTTGGGCTTTTGTTTGTCAGTTGCCGGTTCATCTTGTCCGTCCTTTCTTCGGCTTGTTCTTCGTGTGTTGGTTTGGTTCGTCAACTTTTTGTAGTAGTTTCGAGCTAGCCGGACCAGTTCAGATTGATCTTCTTCTTTATCTTCTATTTCTGAATCTGAGGTAGATTCAGGTTCAACTTGAGTTTTCTTCTTGGTCGTCTTCCCTGCTTTCCCTGCAAAGAAGGCTATACTTTTCTCGACCAAATTGGAGTTAGTCTGTTCATGCAGCTCAAGTTCAGAAAATAACTCATCTAGCTTAATTTTTGAAAGATCCCTAGAGACCTTGTATGCATCTACCATAGATGCCCACAAGGTGGTCCTAGGGAACGCGTTTAGGGCATACCTTATAAGATCACGATTTTGAACCTGGTGACCTATTGCGTGAAGACCGTTCATCAGCTCCTGGATTCTGGCATGGAGCTGGGCTGCTGTCTCGTTATTTGACATTTTGATAGTAAAAAGCTTGTTCAGTAGTAGGTCTCGTTTGCTGATCCTCGTATCTGAAGTTCCTTCGTGGAGCTCGATCAGTTTAGCCCATAGCTCCTTTGCGCTTTTGAAGGGTCCAACGCGGTTCAGCTCTTCTTTCGTTAGTCCGCATTGGAGAGTCTGGGTTGCTTTGGTGTCGGCTTCAATTTTACGTTTAAGGGAAGTGTCCCATTCTGAGTAGTTTTGTGGTACACCTTCAGCATTTGTGGGAATCATCAGTCCAGACTGGATGATTATCCACATATCCACCTGAGTTTTCAGATGGACCTCCATTCGACTTTCCAGTAGGGAAAGTCTTCTCCACTGAACAGTGGAGGTCTGGCGGTGCTAAATCCTTCTTGGATAGACATTTGTTACTGGAATTAAAAAGAACAACAAAAAATATTCCAAGACTTGGTCTTGGATTAGTAGTGCGGGAAGAAATAATTAAACACAAATTTCAAGGGTTGTTACAACAACCCAAAAAAAACTCGAACGAAAATTTTAAAAAGAGAAAAAGAAATCCGAAAAAAAAGTTTCAAACTGGTGGTTGCACCAAGTTTGACTTCCCCGCTCTGATACCACTTATTGGATCGAGAAATGCGAGAGAGGGGGGGGGGGTGAATGTCGCAATTCGTTCGGATTTAAAAAGAGCGGATGCGCAGCGGAAATAAGACACAACAACAATGCAAACACAGTAGGTTTACTTGGTTCGGAGCCTGGGTCGACTCCTACTCCAAGGCCCACGGTCTTTGACCATTTTCTGCGGGCAATTCTATAAGTTCGTAAAAGTTTACAAGACAGATAATAATAGGAATAGTTTAGTAAACTTTTAAATACAACTCTTGTTACCGACGTCCGGTGAATATCGAAGTTCCGGAGCAGCGGGACGTCGTCGGCTTGAGTTGGCAGCTTTCTGGAGCGTGTCGCGGAAGCAGAAGAGCGCAGAAGTGTCGAAGGAAATTTGATTGTTGAAGAAGAGGGTCGAGGGTCCCTTTTATAGGGCTGGGGGCGCCCGGGATGCTCGGGGCGCCCCCCCACGTGGCTTTCGATCCGGCGAGCCCTCTGGTCAAGGCTGATCTCTGCTTCTTCGGAATCACATTTGACTGGGGCGCCCGACGCGCGCGGGGCGCCCGGTTTGACCGGTCAAGGCTTCATCTTCTTCGCGAGGGTGAGCTGCTGCAGCTGCCAGTGGCACAGTGGGCGCCCGCGACACGCGGGGCGCCCGATGCGCGCGGGGCGCCCGAAACATCCGGGGCGCCCCCAAATGTGCTGCTGTCGGGGCGTTTACTTGCTCTGCTGACTTTGGGTTGACTCTGGGGCGCCCGAAACATCCGGGGCGCCCTGCTCAGCTACTGCCTCACTCCTTTGAGGCTCTCTGAGCTGCAGAAACACAGTCCTTCGGTCCTGCATCCAGGGTTAGTCCAAAACAGCAATTAATAAGTTAATTTTACACAGCCTTGGCTGTCTTGGTTCTGACTTTGGGTCTCCAAAATGGAGCCCTAGGTCGAACCGACGCCTAATGTTCCCTCTAGGGGAACGCGTCCTCACCTACTCCTCTCAGGAGAGTTTACCTGATGCCAACCGGATCCTCCAGTTGGACTTTTGCCCGGCAGTCCTTCGCCAGGTCTTGAGTTGCCTAGCTTCCCTTCGCTTGGTGCCTAGCAGCCCTTCGCTAGGTCTTTTTCTTCTGGCAGCCTTTCGCCAGTGCCTAGCATTCCTTCGCTAGGGCTTGTCCATTCTGGCAGTCCTTCGCCAGAGCCTAGCAGCCCTTTGCTAGGGCTTTTCCTGTCTGGCAGTCCTTCGCCAGTGCCTAGCATTCCTTCGCTAGGGCTTTTCCTGTACACTCAAGAAACTTTGTTAGACAACGACTAACCCTTAACTTTTGAACCCTTTTGTCAATATCAAAACACAGGTTTGACTTGGGTGCATACTGCACCAACACAAAAGTCCCATGCTAATCAAGGAGGTTTTGGGAATTTTAGTGGGTTTAATCCACAACAACAAAGGCTTGAGGAGATGATGCAACAAATAATACAACAACAACAAATTTTGCAACAACAACAAGGGCAACAAAAGAATGATTCCACTCTTCAAAACATTGAAAGACATATTGGTTAACTTGCAAGTGGAATGAATCAAATGCAAACCCAAGGATCGAGTCAATTATCTTCTCAAGCTACTCATAATCCTAAGGGAAATATTAGTGCCATAACTTTGAGGAGTGGGAGAGTTGCTTCAAGTCCAAATACTCAAAGGGCTGATTTTTTTGAAAAATTTTCAACAGCTTATTTTCTAGCTCAGAACAGCCCTGAAATGGATTCTACAACCGTTGATTGTGACCCTAGTTCAAGCCTCAGCCCTTCTTTAATTGATCCTGTGATTTTGGTGGAAGAACAAGAAGAAATCAGTAAAAAAAGTGCACCTACAACAGCTACTCCACTTGAAATTCCTGCTCAAGACTCACTTCCAAAAGTTTCGTCTCAAGTGGAGGAACCAAGGGTTCCTTTATCCTTCCCACAGCGTAAGACTCAAGCTAAAAAGAATGTGGAAGAGGAGAAGTTAAAGGAGTATCAAGAGCTTGTGAAGCTATTCAGTAAGGTGAAAATAAATGTGCCATTGTTGACCATAATCAAGCAAATACCTAAATATGTCAAATTTCTTAAGGATTTGTGTGTGCACAAGAAGAAGCTAAAGGGGAATGAATTGGTCAGTTTAGGAAAGAATGTCTCAGCCCTTATTCATTCAATTCCTTAGAAATGTGAAGATCCAGGAGTTTTTACTGTCCTGTGAGATTGAGAGGAGTATTTTTCATGATGTTATGTTAGATTTGAGAGCTTCTATTAATGTGATGCCTAGATCAGTTTTTCAGATGCTTGGTATTGGACCTATGCAGCCTACAGGAGTGGTTATTCAGCTAATAGATAGGAGTCAGACTCACCCAGCTGGAATTATTGAAGATGTATTAGTAAAGGTGAAAGAGTTAATTTTTCCTGCGGACTTCTATATCTTAGACATGGAGGGGGATTATCTAGCACATAGATCTCCACTTATTCTTGGGAGACCATTCTTGAAGATGCAAGGATGAAGATTGATGTATACGCAGGCACACTTTCTATGGAGATAGGAGACACAGTGGTGCAGTTTAGTATTTTTGATGCTATGAAGCACCCTAGAGAGGATATTCTATCATAAGCATGCATATTTTAGATGAGCTAGTTGATGCAGATTTACTTGCTGATAGAGTTTCACTTGGTATTCATAGAGGATATTTTATTTCAGATGAGGCTGAGGATGCACTGGCTATAGAGGGGGCTAGTTTGAAGATTGCATCTGATTCACTTGCAGTTGGAGATGATTCTATAGGTGTAGGGAATTGTACTGAGCCCCAAGGATCACCTATATTGATTGACATGTCAGGAGATTCAGAGGATAGGTTTGAAAGTGTAGGGGATTGCACTGAGCCCCAGGGATCACCCATACCTACCGAGCTGTCACAGATTGAGTCAAAACCATTGCCAGAACATTTGAAGTATGCTTATTTGGGAGAGGAGCAGTGTCTACCTATTATTATCGCCCGAAACTTGGATTCAGAGCAAGAGGCCAAATTATTGCAAGTTATGAAGCATAAGAGAGCTATAGGGTGGACATTAGCTGGCATACCTGGTATTAGCCCCGCTATTTGTATGCACCGGATATTTTCAGAGGAGAATGTGAAGCCGGTCAGGCAGCCACAGAGGAGGTTAAACCCACTGATTCTAGATGTTGTGAAGAAAGAGTGACTAGACTTTTACAGGCAGACATTATATACCCTATTTTTGACAGTAAGTAGGTTAGTCCTATTCATGTGGTTCCTAAGAAGTCAGGAGTGACAGTGGTGGAGAATGAGAGTAATGAGTTGGTACCTACCAGGGTGAAGAATTCATGGAGAGTTTGTATCGATTACAGGAAGCTGAACCAAGTAACGAGGAAAGATCACTATCCCTTACCTTTTATTGATCAGATGTTAGAGAGGTTGGCAGGGTAGTCTCATTATTGCTTCCTAGATGGATATTCAGGTTATTTTCAGATTTGTATAGACCCGGAGGATCAGGAGAAGACCACTTTCACTTGTCCTTTTGGTACATTCGTGTATCGACGTATGTCATTCGCGCTTTGCAACGTCCCAGGGACTTTCCAGCGGTGTATGGTGAGTATTTTTGGTGAGTTACTAGAACACTGCATGGAAATATTTATGGATGATTTTTCTGTATTTGACACATCATTTGATACTTGTTTGGATAATTTGTCTAGAGTTCTACATAGATGCATAGAAACTAATTTTGTCTTGAATTTTGAAAAATATCATTTTATGGTAGAGCATGGGATTGTTTTAGGACATATAGTCTCTAGGAAAGGCATTGAAGCATATCTTGCTAAAGTTAGTGTTATATCTTCTTTATCTTACCCCGTATGCGTACGGTATGTTCGAGCTTTCCTTGGCCATGCAAGATTTTACAGGAGATTTATTAGAGACTTCAGTGAGATTGCTCGCCCTTTGACTAGACTTTTGCAGAAGGATGTGGATTTTTGCTTTGATGAAAAATGCAAGGAAGCTTTTCAGAGATTGAGGGAGGCTCTTATTTCAGCTCCTATTATTAGACCTCCTGATTGGACTTTACCTTTTGAGTTGATGTGTGACGCTTCAAATATTGCTGTAGGAGCTGTACTGGCACAGAGGGTGGATGGAGCGCCACATGTTATTTGCTATGCTTCCAAGACTTTAGATGTTACTCAGGCTAACTATACCACCACAGAAAAAGAGCTCCTTTCTATTATTTTTGCTTTAGATAGATTTAGATCATATTTGCTATGTTCTCATGTGATTGTATTTTTTGATTATGCATCCTTGAAGTATCTCCTGAAGAAGCCAGATGCAAAGCCCAGATTGATTAGATGAATGCTTCTATTTCAAGAGTTTGATTTGGAAATTCGAGATAGGAGTGGTAAGGAGAACTTGGTGGCAAATCATTTGAGCAGGATAGAGGGAGATGGACACATGAGCACCATTAATGATGATTTCAAAGATGAGCACCTTTTAGTGATATATGGTAAGTCGTCATGGTATGCATATCTAATTAACTATTTAGTAGCTAATGTTTTTCCTGCATAATTTACTAAGGCTCAGAAAGATAAATTTAAGAGTGATGCTAAATTTTATGTGTGGGATGATCCTTACTTATGGAAATTGTATAGTGATCAAATAATTAGAAGATGCATACCTGATCATGAGTTTCAGTCAGTTCTTACACTTTGTCATTCGTCAGCCTGTGGAGGACATTTTGGTCCTCAAAGAATTATTAGGAAGGTTTTAGAGTGTGGATTATATTGGCCTACTTTATTCCATGATGCTTACTTATTTTATAAAAACTATGATAGATGTCAGAGGACAGGGAACATAGGAGCTAGGAATGAAATGTCTCAACAAACTATGCTTTTTTGTGAAATTTTTGATGTATGGGGGATAGATTTTATGGGACCTTTTCCTGCATCTGGTAGATTTTTGTATATATTACTTGCTGTTGATTATGTATCTAAATGGGTGGAGGTCATTCCCTCCCGTCCCTTGGATGCACACAAGCCTCCAGTTTGTCTTCATGCCATCCTTTATGCATGCCTTGAAGTCCGTGCCTCTCGGCTCATCATCCCTGCTATCCATGATCCCTCGGGTGCACACAAGCCTCCAGCTTCTCTCCATGCCACCCTTCACCGTACCGAAGCCATCCAACTAAGTCAATATGTGTAACCTGCACGTCCTGCACATCCTGCACACTCAAATACACATATTAAATCACAAGGGTAAACCTAACTTAAACCCTTTGCCCAAACATCAAAACACATGGTTACTCCGGACCATAGATTGCCTCAACATTCATACCAAGAAGATGAGAGCATCGATAAAGGAGGAGCCACCTCAGAGGACAAAAATGACGAAGGGAGAACTTTTGACTTCAAAACGAATATGGTAAGTGAGATATGTTTTCTACCTTCTAATCAGTTATATTTTGGAATTAAGAAAATGATGAAATCCCTGTGTAAATTAAAAACAAAAAATCCAGATTTAAAGAAAAAATTAGCTTCTGTTTTAGAAATAAATGATAAAATAATATTTGAAAAATTCAAATTTGAAAATTCAAATTGAAAATTTGAAAAATAACTATTCATGTTCAAGAAATTCAAAATTTAAATTTCATGGGAAAATTAATTTGTATTACAGATTTCATAGAGGCCAAATTATAAAAATTTCCACATCAGATGTTTTATCTAAGTTTTTAATAAATCCTGTTGGTAAAAATTTATATTGGGTTCCTAAATATATTTTAGACTATTGAATTTTATTAGTAAATTAATTTTGCAATTACTGTTTTATTTTTGGATAACTACTTGTAAGAAAGTTAGTTTTTTTATAAGCAGTGTCCTATCTATATTTTTGATTTTTTTAAAACAATAATTGAATTTATTATGATTTTCAAGAATGTTAGAAAACTTATCTAAAGTTAATTCTTTAAAAATGTGTTAAACATATTTTTTCCCTTAACATTTTCAATTTTTGATGTGATCAAAGGGGAAGAAGTAGTGTTAAGTTAAAGGGTAGACTCTAATTTCATGTTTTTTAGCGCTTACATTATTATATATTTATTCTTATTTTTTTATTATTTGTTTACCTTAACTTAACTCGTGCACATCAAAAAGGGGAAGATTATAAGTACCCCAGGTTGGTTTTGATGTGATCAACCGATTTAAGTAAGGTCCTAGTGTGTTTAATCCCTGTGTCTAAGTGTACAGGAATTTAGGAGCACAAAAATTCAAAAGGAAGACGCAGCGATCAAGAATGATGACACAGAAAGGGAGCCGACAGGTTTGGTGCATCCGAGGGGCGCAGAGCTCTATGGAAGAGTACGTCGGTAGAGCGAGAAGGACGCGCGGGGCGTCCGAGGGACAAGAAGTCGGGAGGAAGGATGCTCGAGGGGCGAATGGCTGGAGTCAGGTTTGGATGAGCCTAACTTCGGTTGACCAGAAATCACTCAAGAAGATCGGAAGACAGGCTGGAGAGTGGTCAGCGATAGCTTACCAAAACAGCCACTGACGGGTGCCCGTGAGCATATGGGGGCCTGGGTTGTCAGGCGCCCGAGCACTAGGCGGTCGAGCACTCGGGGGCCCCTGTGCTATCAAGCGCCCGAGAGGCTAATTCTAGCCGTTTGTGAACGTTGCTTTCCAGATAAGTGTTAGGCCACGTGTCAAGCGTCCTACAAGTGCCACGTCAGCAAACGGATAAATCCTACTGGAGCTATAAATAGACTCCTGAAGCTCAGTTTTAATCATTCCATGCATTCCAAACATTAGCAAACTAATTTTGTGTAATATTTCTTTCTTTCTCTGAACTTTCCACATGTAAGAGGCTTCCCCACCCAAAGGAGTTTTATTCGGGAGAATCGAGCTATATTCAGCCTTGGATTAGCAACGTCCCCAGTTGCAAACCAAGTAAATTCGGTTGCCTCTTTATTTACTATTTGCTTCATTTATTTATGTTATCTGTGATCTCATTAATATCTTTGTTAAGTCGAAACAAAAGATTGAATTTTCTTTTTCAGGGGCAATTCACCCCCTTCTTGCCGACCTTCGATCACCCTCACAAGGTAGCGAATGTCTCCTCTAGATCGGCTATCATGACCTTCCCCTTCTCCGTCTTGTCCAGGATATCATCTACATACACTTCAATATTCCTTCCGTTCTGGTGGCGGAAGACCTTATCTATCATTCGCTGATAGGTTGCCCCCACATTGCGCAATCCGAATGACATGACATTGTAGCAGTAAGTGTCATCCGTCGTTACGAAACTAACCTTCTCTTGGTCTTCCCGCGCAAGGAGAACCTGGTGGTACCCCTGGTATGCATCCAACATTGAAATAAATTCACAGCCGGAAGTCGAATCTAACAGCTGATCAATGTGAGGCAAGGGGTAATAGTATTTAGGGCAGACTTTATTTATATCACGGAAATCAATACAAACCCGCCATTTATCCCCCGGCTTAGGGGCTAGTACAATATTCGCCAGCCAGGTCGAGAATTGAACTTCTCTGATATGCCCAACCTTCAATAACTTTACGACCTCCTCCCTAATTATCTTGTCTTACTCTGGAGCAAAGTGTCTTCGCCTCTGCTTCATCGGTCGACCTCCTGGGGTGATATGCAACCGATGTGTGGCCAAGGCAGGAGGGACTCCTTTGATTTCTTTAATAGCCCATGCAAACACATCCCGATGGCCCATCAAGTAGCTGATCAACTGACTTCTAAGTTCTAGTACAAGATCAGCAGCAATTCTTGTGATTCCTCCAGCCAGTTGAGGTTAAATTTGGACTTCTTTGCTCTCGACCTCCCTGCATTCCTCTTTGGCTCCTTCTTTTTCTTGGGGATTGACTAGGTCGATTTGCAAGCCTTCATGGGTCCTCGGGTTCTTGCAAGCTTCTGTTCTAACTTCTGCATTGTAGCACCGTTGAGAAGCAGTTGGTCTCCTTTAACTTCAGTCGCTCGCTCTCCCATCGGGAATTTGATCTTCTGGTGATAGACTGAGACCACTGCCTGAAATAAACTGAGCACCAGTCACCCTAGAATAGCGTTGTAATGATGGGGCATCCACGATCATGAAGGAAGTCCTCCTTGTCCGCTATAGAGTGTTGTCCCCCAGCGACAGGGATAATGAGATTTGTCCCATCGGCTGTACTCGGTATCCGATGAAATCGAAGAGCAGAGTGAAGATAGGATGCAACTCATTCTCGTTGACTTGCATCTGGTCTAGCGCCGCCTTATACAGGATGTTAACGGAGCTACCTGTATCCACAAAACTATGTTTAACCTCATAATTAGCTATTCGGGCAAGGATTACCAGCGTATCTTCATGAGGGTCTTCCACATCCTCTAGATCGTCAGGGCTGAAGGAGATAACAGGGCCCTGGCGCTTCTCCTTGTCCGTCCCGACGACATAATTTTTCAACCGGCGGGTATGGGCCTTCCTTGCTCGATAAGAGTCTCTTTCAGTGGGACCTCCTAAGATTACTCTCACATGGCCCGATAGAGGTCTGCAAGCTAGAGCCTTGCCTTTTCTTGGGATCCCATTCAGGGAAGATAGACTGGTGGTGCACTATCTCCCGACTTCTTCCTCTCGAGGGTGACCAGGACTGACGTCTGGATTTGTTCTTCCCCGACTGTCATTGATGAGGGGAAGGGCTTCAGCGATGAGATCTCGTCGATACCCCGATTTGCTCCACCTTTTGTGGATCTTGGCGTCCGCGTCCTTAGATCTCCTCTTCTTCTAAGTGTAACACTCTTCTGTAGAGTGAGTTGTGCTGCCATGGATGTCACAATACTTCTTCGGTGGCTCAGGTCCTTCGGTGCCAACCGTCTCCACCAACCTCTTCTTGTCAGCCCAATAATCCTTCTTAGAGTGAGGGTCCTTCGCTCGAGTAGGAGCAGGTGACTCTCTCCTCTCAGATCATACCGATATTTGGATAGGGACTCCCGCTGAATCTTTGCGACGGGCATGTTGTACCTTCTTCACATTGGCATGCTTGACTGACCACCCTAATAGATCATCGAAGTTGGCTGATAGTTTTTTCACCAGCGACCGCAAGAAATCTCATTCAGAGAGTCCATGCGTGAAAGCGCTGATGAGGATATTTGAAGTTGCCGTCGGCACTTCTTGCGCCATTCGATTGAACCGTTGGATATATCCTTCAGCGGTTCTTTGCTCTTCTGCTTCAAGGCGAACATGTTCAATGTCATCTTCTGGTATCGTTGGCTGCTGGCGAAGTGGTGTAGGAAGACGGTTTTAAACTCCAGAAATGAGTTTATCGTGTTTTAGGCAGCCTTTGAAACCATCTCTAGGCGGCCCCTAATAAGGTGTTCAAGAACACCCGACATTTCACACCATCTGTGTATTGGTGTAACAGAGCCGCATTCTCGAACTTGCAAATATGGTCCTCCGAATCCGTCTTTCCATCGTAATCGGTAATTCCTGAACCGCGAAATTGCTTGGGAATGAGATCCGTCATGATGTTTGGAGAAAAAGGAGTAGATGGAGATTTCAGGAGAACTTTGGCGGCCTTGATCTTCCCCTGTCCATCCTCCTACTGTAAAACGCTGGAGGCGATAGAATTTGCCCTCTCCATTTCTCCCATGGAATCTCACCTGGGCACTGGGGATATCATTGCCGCCCCCCCGGTGGCGAGACGGATCTTCAATTTTGATTGTGTGAGACCGACATTTTTGGGATTTCGACCTGCATCGGAGTCGCTTGTTGCGAGATGACTTGTTCGATTTGATGCTACTCCAGCGCTCCTCGGACGACGTTGGCGACTAAGCGGTCTAACTCCTCCCACGTCAAAATGATGGGTTGTCTCTCTGGATCTGCCATCACGGTGTTCCTTCTGGTGTTTTGATGTTTCCCACAAACGACGCCAAACTTGTTCCGAAAGTAAACGACGGGGATGACGAATCACCAAAGCACAGCCCACGACGACAATGACAGGGAGAGGATGTCAACACCTGCAAGATTAACATGAGCGTAAAGGGGATGCACCGAAAGATGTTCCGGTGGAGCCTTCTCTGACACTCAAGTCAGAACTCTATCTTTTCAGGAGAACAACGAGGAATCAATAGCTTTATAATTCTGGAAAGCTTACCCTTTTTATCTAGGTGCCAAGACATCTTATATACTTGATATCTTCTTCAGACATGTCCCCACGCCCTCCTCTACGTTCCTTAATTATCAGTTAATTGATAGTTGTTCTCTTCTGGCAACGACCACTGTGACCATTAAGACCTTAATTACCATCTTATATACTTGATAGCGTTGCATAATGACTTTCCTATTCTAGAAGAAGAATCGGGTGCTTGAAGTCTGACTTTCTTATCCCTACGTTGATCTTTGGGCTCCACTCTCTCGAATCGGTCTCGGAGTCTTATCTCCCGAGCTAACCTCGGTGCATTATTTTGTTTCCCGGAGATAGTCTTGGGAGCCCGATTCCTGGTCTGACGTTGGAGATTTTCTTCCATTCTCCCGAGATAGTCTCGCGAGTCCGATTCCTGGTTTAACCTCAGGGGCTTTCTTCCGTTCTCCCGAGATAATCTCAGGAGCCCGATTCCCACCCTGACCTTGGGACACTAGTTCGATGGTCCCTGCTATGTAGCTTTCTCCTGCCACGTGTTCATCTCGGGTTGCTCATCCCTATCAATGAGGATGAGGCCGCGCTCGTGGCAGACGTCGGCGAGGGTGAGGGTGCTGACGACGTTGGCGCGGATGGTCTCACCGCGGTGGGTCTCGCACCAGTCGACGTTCAGGCTGCCGGTGACCCCGGAAGCGTTGAAGACGTGGGTAGGGGCGGCGACGCGGCGATGTCGGCCTCGAGTTGTGCGAGGTTCTCTAGGTTGCCAGCGCCGTAGGCGAAGGCGATGCCACGGTCGGCGAAGAGCCGGCCCAGCAGGCTGCCGATCCAGCCAGTGCGGCCGTAGATGACGAATCTAAGGCCGGACGCCTGGGAATCTCTGTTCGCCGTCGCGAGACCCATCGATCGCCGGCTTCTGCTCGAGATCGGAGAGAGGTGCTATATGAGGAGTGGCTACACTGCGCAGGGGAAGGCGATATAATGTGATCGCCACCATCTGAAGCCGGAATTTTGTCTAAAATAATGGACGCTACATGCGAAACGAGTTAAGGTGTAGTTGGTCGTAACGGGATCCATACGATGCATTTACTTTAATATTATTATAAGTCCCAACAAATTACGTGATAAATTTATTTCAATTTAATCAAAAATTATTTTACCTAATTAAATTTACTTTAATATTGTTCCGGAAAGAATTGACAATGATGGTCAAGCACCGAAGCTTTGCCTCTATGGTAGTTGCTGAGGTGGGAAGGAACTTAGGATCCTGCGAAGTTAACACAAGCGTTAGGGGACACGTTGGCAGGGGTCCGACGGAGTCCACTCTGATGCTCAAGTCAGTATCCGTCGAGAAGAAAAGGTTGCGAAAAGTAAAGAAGATGTCTAGAGTTGAAAGAGCGTAACCTCCTTTACCAGAGGGGTTGGACTATCTTTTATATCGATGGTGATAGACTGACGTGCCCCCGATCTATATCACGTCTTCGTGACTTGCGCCACGTTGTCCCCCCTCATCCGGCGGTTACAGGATAGCCATTGAAACGGTCTGCGCCGTTATCCTGCTTCGGCCCGTGGCGCTAATTAAGGGTCTTAATGACTCCGTGTGACGGGGAAGCTTATCCGCAGACAGGTCGGGGGGTCTATACTCGAGTTCGGTCGTTGCTGGGGCTTCACCTCCCGAGTTGATCTCGGGGTCCTTCGGCCCGGGTGAGCGCAGGCGCGGTGCCTCTCGAGGTGCTCTCGGGGCCTAATCCCTCGGGGTGAGCCCGGGGGGATCTTCTGGTTGACCTTCCCGGGCGGACCCTCTCGAAGGAGATCCCATGGCCTGGGTAGGAGAGTCTTCTCGATTCGAAGTGTCACGTCCCGCAGCTTCTTCATCCCACGTGCCTGCCACGGGTTTATTCAACTCTATCACAAGTCCCCTCCTTCAAGTCTGATCGAAGGAAGTGTGGCTGACTGATCGGACTGCGGTGGTGATGGAGAAGTTGGGCCCTGTCCTTTTTCACATTCTTCAAGTTTCGACCGGGCCTTCAGACATATCCCGCGAGTCTCTCGACTCTAGCTGATTTTTTTTGAATATGTATCGTACCCCTGCGAGCTTTGCGGTAGCCAAGGTGACGCAATTGCTCAGCGTATGCAACAGCGCCAAGTGTCTTTTTCCTCGCTTTGCGACGAACTGCGGGCCATACGAAGCGACGACGATGAGGGCTAGCCGATCCCTGAGACAACCCATTAATATCCTCCACCTGCTGGCCTTCTATTGCCTTGGGGGATGTGTCGTGTCCCTATAAAAGTGGGTGCAACGGTGCCCTGCGACAGCCTTACCCTAGTTGCCGTCAAGAGTCCTACATACTTACTTGTCTTTCTCGCTGCCGCGTTTTTTCGACGGGAGTAAGTCCTCATTCATTCTATCCTTCCCTCATTCTTTCCCCTTGGGTCCGATGGAGAAGATAAAGAAATCTTCAGGCACCGATGAGTGCTCCTTGAGAGAATTGGGGTTTCGTCCCGAGTGGTATGAGACCATCTCTTCCAAGGTTAAGTCGGAATCCCTTCAGGCTGCCTGTCCAAAGTATGACATTCCGGCAGATTGGCAGGTAAGGGTCCCTACCGCAGGTCAACCGCCGGTAACCACTGATGAGAATTTTTACACCTTTTTTCTGGGACAACTAGAACTAGGGCTTCGCTTCCCTACCCATCCTTATTTCATGAATGTTACCCATTACTTCCGCATCCTGCTTCAACAGCTGGCTCCGAACACCTTCGCTCAGATGGGCGGGGTTCTGTTTCTCTTCAAACTTTTCGACATTCCTTTGACCCCCTGATTCTTCCATTTTTTTTCGTCCCCATTGGGTCTCACGGGGCATTTGGCTTCACCGCTCATGCTAGTCATGGATTTCTGGGGGGCCTTCCTTCCTCTCACAAGGGGTGGAAGGAAAGATTTTTCTATATCCGGCTTCCCGAGCGTCCCTTCAGTGACATCCACTGGACGGAGAACTTGCCCCCTACCCGAGACCTTGGTGATTTCCAGCAGGACGCGGGATATCAGAGAGCTAAAAGTATCCTGGCTGGGATAGAATTCAATGGACTCCAGTTGGTGCAGTGCGAGGAGCTCCTTTATCAGGCTGAGATTAGTCCGAAGATTACACCCCTCAGCTCCAACCTTCGTAAGTTGTTTTGCACCTGGTACAGTGCCTGGTTAATGCTGACTGATGCCCTCTTATCTTTTACCTCGTAGGCGACATTATGTTTTCTCTTGTGATGAATACACTCCTGAAGTGGGACCAGGCTAACGAGCAGGCGTTGATCCCAGGGTCGGTATCTTCGACCCTCGCAGGAATCCCCTCCGAGTGTGGCGAAGTGGGGGGAGAGCTGTCGGCGGGCCTAGCAGTGCCAGAGGTCCGCCAAGACAATGACGCCTTGGGGTCGCCCCTGGTCTTTAAAGGGGGGCCACCTGCCACCGTTTCAGTTGCTCCACAAGTGAAAGAGGCATCTTCTCCGTCCATCGTGCCTTCCGCAATCCATGTGCCTGAAAAGAAACGTCGAGAGCGACGATCTCAACAGGATTGCCCTCTGAAATGATTGAAGAAAGGCCTGCGCTCGACTGCCCCCGAGGATGCGGCTTCCCGGTCCCCGACCGTCAGGGCAGGATCTCCCTCCCCCGTCATTGCTACGTCTTTCCCGTCACCAATGCCACATCCCCTTCGGCCGACCTTCCAGTCGTTCCTCGCGGCAAGGAGGTGTCCACGGGGCTGCCCCGCTCTCACCGGAAGGCTCCCCAGGCGAAGAAGAAGGTGACCGCTAGTTCTCAGTCCATCCGCATAAAGGGGGTCACTACTAAGGTGTCGTCGAGCGCTTCAAGTTCAGAAGGAGATGTTCCTCACCGCAGTGACATCCCCGGCCATTCCGAGCCTCTTGTTGAGGGGACTCCCGTTCTATTGTGGCGGGTAGCTGGATCAGCCCACTACCTGGGCATGCTACATCAATCCTTACTGGCAGTAAATATCTTGAGTGCGCTCTTCATTTCATCTCCACATCCTTTTACTAGCTATCTATATTTGTCCCACAGGTTGCCTCTAACTGAGCGGCCACTAGCTGCCTGCTACATGCTGGAGGGGTTACTGAAGACCTCCTGTGGCGGGTGGCGGATGTTGAGGTGAAAATCGACCGGGCTCGTGAGGTCGACCTCCTGCAGCTGGAGGTCAGCCGGGCCCTTCGAGAGAAAATTGAGCATTACCTGGCCGCCTTAATAATGGCCGAGGATACCCTGCATGGGTACAGGCTCCGGGAACGCCTTGGATCCGAGAAGAACCAAGCACTGGAAGGGGAATTGCAGAAGCTATCGCAAGAGCGGAAGCAACTCCAAGCTCGAACGGGGGAGCTAGCTGATCAAGTCGGCCTCCTGGAGTCTGCTAAGAAGGTCTTGGAGAACCGGGGCGCAGAACGAGAGCGCCTGATGGCTTTGCGAGAACACGACTTGGAATTGTCAAGCTCTTATGAAACCAATCTCCAGGATCAAGTGATCCAAGCTAAAGCGCAAGCTGCTGCTGCTACTCAGAAGCTCCAGGAGGTACAAGAGGTTCAGGCGCGCTTGCTCCGAGAGGTGGAGACATTGAAATCTGGCAAGGCGGAAGCCGAAGCTAAGGTACAACAGCAGCAGAGGGATCATGTAATTCAAGTATCCTGGATCGAGGCTGGGCCCAATGCCAAATTCATGGAATCGGAGGAGTATGCCAAGGTAGTAGCTGCGCAAGCATTTAAGCGCCTCAAACAGGGCTTCTATGGCGCTATCAAGCAGCTGGAGAAGGACCAGCTATTGAAACCCGCCTCCGACTTGCACGCGATACCTGTCCAGCGTGTCTGGGACGATCTTTCCCCCGAAGAGCAGGCTTTATAGGACACCTCCTATCAAGTGCCTAGCCTCCCTTGATCGTCCTTTAGCTGCTGTAGCCTCTTCTTTTTAAGCTCTCTTTCCTTGGACGAATGTTTGCATGATTTGACTCGAACATTCACACCGCTGAACTTCTATTTTTGGAGTGATTTCCTGTTTCCCTGAAAAATGTCGAATTTTAGGCCCGGGTTGCTCGAGTAGGTGGGAGGCTTTTATCTGTTCTTGGTCGGGTCTGTACAACTCCGAGGCCAAGCCTACGCACCGAGAGGCTGTAGGATTTAATCAGCTCTTGGCCGGACATGTACAGCTCCGAGGCCAAGCCTACACACCAAGGGGTTGTAGGGTTTAAGCCGCTCTTGGTGGGGCGTGTACAACTCCGAGGCCAAGCCTACAAACCGAGAGGCTGTAGGATTTAATCAGCTCTTGGCCGGGAGTGGTCAGCTCCGAGGCTAAGCCGACACACCGAGAGGCTGTAGGGATTAATCAGCTGATGGTCGGCCATGTACAGCTCCGAGGTCAAGCCTACACACCGAGAGGCTGTAGGGTTTAAACAGCTCTTGGTCGGGCATGTACAGCTCCGAGGCCAAGCCTACACACCGAGAGGCTGTAGAGTTTAAGCAGCACTCGGCTGGGCGTGTACAGCTCCGAGACCAAGCCTACACACCTAGAGGTTGTAGGGTTTAAGCAGCTCTAGGTCGGGCGTGTACAGCTCCGAGGCCAAGCCTACACACCAAGGGACTATAGGATTTAATCAGCTCTTGGCCGGGCATGTACAGCTCCGAGGCAAAACCTACACTCCAAAGGGCTGTAGGATTTAATCAGCTCTTGGCCGGACGTGTACAGCTTCGAGTCCAAGCCTACACACCAAGGGGATGTAGGGTTTAAGCAGCTCTTGGCCGAGCATGTACAGCTCTGAGACCAAGCCTACACACCGAGAGGTTGTAGGGTTTAATCAGCTCTTGGCCGGGCGTGTACAACTCCGAGGCCAAGCCTACATACCAAGGGGTTGTAGGATTTAATCAGCTCTTCGCCGGGCGTGTACAGCTCCGAGGCCAAGCCTACACACCAAGAGGTTGTAGGATTTAATCAGCTCTTCGCCGGGCGTGTACAGCTCCGAGGCCAAGCCTACACACCGAGAGGCTATGGGGTTTAATCAGCTCTTGGCCGGGCGGGTACAACTCTGAGGCCAAGTCTACACACCAAGGGGTTGCAGTATTTAAATAACTCTTGACCGGGCATGTACAGCTCCAAGGCCAAGCCTACACACCAAGGGGTTGTAGGGTTTAAGCAGCTCTTGGCCGGGCGTGTACAGCTCCGAGGCCAAGCCTACACACCGAGAGGCTGTAGGATTTAATCAACTCTTGGCCGGGCGTGTACAACTCCAAGGCCAAGCCTACACACCGAGAGGCTGTAGGGTTTAATTAGCTCTTGGCCAAGCATGTATAGCTCCAAGGCCAAGCCTATATACCAAGGGGTTGTTGGGTTTAAGCAGCTCTTGGCCGGGTGTGTACAGCTCCGAGGCCAAGCCTACACACCGAGAGGCTGTAGGATTTAATAAGATCTTGGCCGGGCGTGTACAGCTCTGAGGCCAAGCCTACACACCGAGATGCAGTAGGGTTTAATCAGCTCTTGGCCAGGCATGTACAGCTCCGAGGCCAAGACTACACACCGAGAGGCTGTAGAGTTTAATCAGCTCTTGGCTGGGCATGTACAGCTCCGAGGCCAATCCAACACACCGAGGGCCTGTAGGGTTTAATTAGTTCTTGGCCGGGAGTGTACTGCTCCGAGGCCAAGCCTACCCACCGACAAACAGTAGGGTTTAAGCAACTCTAGGTCGGGCGTGTACAGCTCCGAGGCCAAGCCTACATACCGAGAGGTTGTAGGGTTTAAGCAGCTCTCGGCCGGGTGTGTACAGCTCCGTGGCCAAGCCTACACACCGAGAGGCTGTAGGCTTTTAGCAGCTCTTGGATGGGAATGTACAGCTCCGTGGCCAAGCCTACACACCCAGGGGCTGTAGGGTTTAAGCAGCTCTTGGTTGGGTGTGTACACCTCCGAGGACATGCCTACACACCAAGGGTCTGAAGGGTTTAATCAGCTCTTGGCCGGGCGTGAGCAGCTCTTGGCCAGGCGTGTACAGCTCCGAGGCCAATCCTACACACCAATGGGTTGTAGGGTTTAAGAAGCTCTTGGTCGGGCGTGTACAACTCCGAGGCCAAGCCTACACACCAAGAGGCTGTAGTGTTTAAGCAGCTCTTGGCCGGGCGTGTATAGCTCTGAGGCCAAGCCTACACACCGAGAGGCTGTAGGATTTAATTAGCTCTTGGTCGGGCGTGTACAGCTCCGAGGCCATGCCTACGCACCGAGAGGCTGTAGGGTTTAATTAGCTCTTGGCCGGGCATGTACAGCTCCGAGGCCAAGCCTACACACCGAGGGGCTATAGGGTTTAAACAGCTCTTGGTCGAGCGTGTACAGCTCCGAGACCAAGGCTACACACCGAGAGGCTGTAGGGTTTAAGCCGCTCTCGGCGGGGCGTGTACAGCTCCGAGGCCAAGCCTACACAGCGAGAGGCTGTAGGGTTTAATCAGCTCTTGGCCGGGCGTGTATAACTCTGAGGCCAAGTCTACACACTGTGAGACTGTAGGTTTTATGCAACTCATGGCCGGGTAAGTACATCTGCTGTTGATGCAGTCTGACCCTGATTGTTATTTTGGTGTTGACACCGATTTTAGTTTAGGTTGATTATGACTATGATTAAGTCCTGATCGGTATTAGGCACGGTGTTGAAAAGTCCTAACCTGAAGGGTTAGGAGTGTGGAAAATACTAGCTTGGAGGGCTAGGTGTGGAAAAGTCCTAACTTGGAGGGTTAGGTGTGAAAAATCCTAGCTTGGAGGGCTAGGTGTGAAAAGTCCTAACCTGGAGGGTTAGGTGTGAAAAAGACCTGGTTTGGAGGGTCAAGTCCTAGCCTGGAGAGCTAGGTTGATGAAATCCCGGCTTGGATGGCCAGGTCCTAGCTTGGAGGGCTAGGTTGATGAAATCCCGGCTTGGAGGGCCAGGTCCTAGCTTGCAGGGCTTGGTTGATGAAATCCCAGCTTGGAGGGCCAGGTCCTAGCTTGGAGGGCTAGGTTGATGAAATCTTGAATTGGAGGGTCAGGTCCTAGCTTGGAGGGCTAGGTTGGATGAAATCCTAGCATGAAGGGCTAGGTTGGAGTCCCTGGATCGGTCTGGTGACCGATCAGGGAAGTTGGCACGGTGCTCCTTCGTTGATCGGTCTGGTGACCGATCCAGCGATGACTGATCGGACTGGTGACCGATCAGGGAGCACACAGTGAGGTTGGGAACCTACTGTTCGGCTCCTGATCGGTCTGGTGACCGATCAGGGAGCATGCAGTTCACTCACTGCTCTGCTCCTGATCGGTCTGGTGACCGATCAGGGAGCATACAGTAGGGTTTGGTACCCCTTACTGCTTGGCTTCTGATCGGTCTGGTGACCGATCAGGAAAACTGTTCGGATCGGTTTGGTGAATGATCAAGTGTCACAAGTTCCTCACTATGATCCATCAGGATGAAGCCTGATCGGTCTGGTGACCGATCAGGAGGGTTGGACTGCGAAACTAAGAAATCACCCTGCAAAGGGGTGGATCGGTCTGGTGACCGATCCACAACCTGGGATCGGTCTAGTGATCGGTCCCGGAGAGTCCCAGAGAAATCGTGATTTCTGATTGAGCGTTGGGGACAGATCAGGATGCAGCCTAATTGGTCTGAACCCACCCTGATCGGTCTGGTGACCGATCAGGAGGCTCTCTGATCGGTCTGGTGACCGATCACTTTAATTCAAAATGCACTGTCAGACGCTTTGATCGCGTCTGAACACATCTGATTCTCTGCGCTTAATCTCTGATACTTGATTCTATACTTGATATGCTGTGCTAATGCTCTGATTAAGTGTGCAGGTGACAGGGATGGATTCAAACACTCAAGGAGAGTCAATGGAAGCCTTTCCTTGGAGCAGGTTTGTCCATTTGTCATCTCAGGTTGCAACTGTTGGTGCAGGAAGCACCAGATCGAACCTTGTTTTGATATTGGCAAAGGATTCAAAGTTAAGGGTTATTTGTTGTCTAACAATGCTGCTTGAGAGTGCAGGAAACCAAGTCCTAGCGAAGGGATGCTAGGCACCTGACGATGGGCTGTCAGGAACTCAAGTCCTGGCGAAGGGATGCTGGGCGAAAACCAAGTCCTGGCGAAGGGCTGCTGGGCGAAAACCAAGTCCTGGCGAAGGGCTTCTAGGCGAAAACCAAGTCCTGGCGAAGGGCTGCTAGGCGAAAACCAAGTCCTGGCGAAGGGCTGCTAGGCGAAAACCAAGTCCTGGCGAAGGGCTGCCGGGCGAAAGTCCAACTGGAGGATCCGGTTGGCACCAGGTAAATTCTCCCGAGAGGAGTAGGTGAGGACGCGTTCCCCTTGAGGGAACATTAGGCGTCGGTTAGACCTAGGGCTCCATTTTGGAGACCCAAAGTCAGAACCAAGACAGCCAAGGCTGTGTAAAATTAACTTATTAATTGTTGTTTTGGACTAACCCTGGATGCAGGACCGAAGGACTGTGTTTCTGCAGCTCAGAGAACCTCAAAGGAGTGAGGCAGTAGCTGAGCAGGGCGCCCCGGATGTTTCGGGCGCCCCGCGTGTCGCGGGCGCCCACTGTGCCACGCCACTGGCAGCTGCAGCAGCTCACCCTCGCGAAGAAGATGAAGCCTTGACCGGTCAACCCGGGCGCCCCGCGCGCGTCGGGCGCCCCAGTCAAATGTGATCCCGAAGAAGCAGAGATCAGCCTTGACCAGAGGGCTCGCCGGATCAAAAGCCACGTGGGGGGGGGGGGGGGCGCCCCGAGCATCCCGGGCGCCCCCAGCCCTATAAAAGGGACCCTCGACCCTCTTCTTCAACAATCAATAACTGCGACTTTCATACGCTCTTCTGCTTCCACGAGACGCTCCAGAAATCTTCCAACTCGAGCTCTAACGACGTCCTGCTGCTCCAATACTCCGATCTACACCGGACGTCGGTAATGAAATATTTAATTAAGTTTACGAAGCTATTCTGTAATACTTGTGATTGTAAACTTTCTCGAACGTATAGAATTGCCCGCAGAAAACGGTCAACGACCGTGGGCCTTGGAGTAGGAGTCGACACAGGCTCCGAACCAAGTAAAACGACCGTGTTAGCATTGTTGTTGTGTCTTATTTCCGCTGCGCACTAACTCTTTTTAAATCCGAACGAATTGCGACATTCACCCCCGCCCCCCTCTCTCGCAACTCTCGATCCAACAAGTGGTATCAGAGCGGGGTTATTCAAAGTTGGTGCAACCACCACTTTGAAATTTTTTTTCGGAATTCTCATTTTCTCACCATAAGTCAGAATTGATAAAAGAATCAATTTGTGAAAACTTGTCGTAAATTTTTTTTATTATTATTTTAATATTTTTCCTCGAAATTCGTGCTATCTTAATTCGAGAAATTTTTTTTCTTACTTTTTCTTCATTAATCAAAATTGTTAAGGTCAACATTTTCAAAATTTTTTATTATTATTTTACCTCGAAATTCGTGCAAACACCTTTTGAGCTTGTTTTTCTCTCTCTCCCGCACTACTAATCCAAGACCAAGTCTTGGTACATCTCTATTTTTTTTCCTTGTGTGGAAGATTTATCCTTAATGGTCAATCAAGAATGGAACAGTGTTCGTCCGCCTCTATTCTCTGGCGAGAACTTCAGAACCTGGAAAAGTCTAATGGAATCCCACCTGAAGGACAATCTAGATCTCTGGTTGATAATTCAAACAGGGTTCCACCTCCCTACAGAAGATGGACTATCAATTGCATGGGACAAACTGGATGAACCAACCCTCAACCAAATTGAGACTGATGCAAGAGCAACTGCAATTCTTCAATGCGATCTAACTAACGAACAACTCAAGCTAGTTGGATCCTTCAACTGTGCTAAAGAAATATGGGAGAAACTAATCAACCTACACGAAGAGAGCTCCGACATTGAGGTACTTGATGTCCAAGCACAGATAGCCGAATCAGAATCTGAACTCGAATCCAGAATCAAAATCGAACCAGTAGAATCAGACGATGAACTGACTAAGATGGTAACTAATTTTGATTCTTTTTCTAAATTAGAATTGAATAATCAAATAGATACTATAATGGTCGAGAAAGGTATAAGTTTTATTGCAGGGAAAACTCCAAGAGAACTGCAAAAGAGGCCTCAACTAGAACCTGAGTCCAACTCAGACTCAGAATCTGACGACAAAGAAAGGTATCCTCGGAAACTTGTCCGGTTAGCTCGCGACCACTACAAAATACTGAGGAAACAATCAAGCAAAGGGAAGATGGCTAAAATCAAGGGGGAGACCTCCAAAAGGGAATCAAATGGTAAATTTACAGTATTTAATAATCCATTATTTACTATGAACAACATGATTAATTCATATGAAAATGTAATTCATAACATTGCTTATTGCGAAAATCTAGAATATTATTACCATTTTGAAGTGACTTAAATAATTTTTTTTTGCATGTTTGATTGATTGATTGTTTATTTAATTTTTGCAATTTACCATGCTTAGACTTAGGACTAGATAGCTTAAGGACTTAACCAATTACTTGAAATTTGAAAACATAGTATTGGGAGGAGGTGAGATGATAGTACGTTGGGGAAACCAACTCTAATAAGATCAAGTCTACTTGGTCTCTTTAGACTGGTGAAACCAGCCGAAGCTACCGATCCAAGACCCAAGCTAGTTAGACCAGAAAATGACCTAATTTAATTTGAAAATGAAATTTCATTAAAAGGCTTTGTCTAGGAAAGGGTGGATGATCCCATAAGGCTATGGCCAAAGAAGGCCTAGTGCCTCGCCAAGACCTGGAAGCCAACTTCTGAAATTCAAATTCAAATTATCTTTTGTCAAATTCGAATCTAACACAAATTTCAAATAATTATAGATTCTAATCTGTTTTCAAAATTTCTATTTTTCAAACTTATTCTGTTTCAAAAATCACTTAATCAGTGCTCAAAATTTCTGCTTTCTACACTTATTTTTTTTAAATCTGTTTTCAAAATAAATGAAAATTCCTTTTCAAAATTAATTTTTACCTTCAAACCTGTCTCACAAGAACTTTTAAGGCTAACTGTTTGAAAACCCTAGATTGGGTGAGACAGGAAAATTAAGTTCAAATTAAAATTTCTTTTATGTTGTGTTTTAATTCAGAGGATAATCCCAACATAGTCAAACCATGATTAACATGGTCAAACCTAGTCAACACTAAGGTCTTAGATAAAGTCAGTCTATGTCGGATACAGGGGGAGTTCTTCTTAATGTTTTTTCTGGATTTCTCAAAATCCTTATGCTTTAAAACTTATTTTCATCTCAAAAATAAGGCTTTCAAAAGTTGATTCAAAAACCTTAATATATTACTATCGCATTGGAAAAATTATTATCATTTCAAATTTTTTAAACTGTGTTATTCCAAATTGAGTTTTCAAAAATTTATCTCCTTGAAAGTTTCATACTCAGAAGATTATTCAAAATTATTCTTTTGTTTTTAATAAACCCTAAAGACACAGAGGAAGGTCCACTTCATGATCTACTAGGACTCCTAGGATGTGTCAAATTTAGGGGGAGTTTGATTCAAAAGAAGAATTTCTGAAATTTTTTTTGGTAATTATTTGTTTTGAAGTTATTAGATAATTCTTATAATTTAAATCAAACCCTAAAACTCAGAGGAAGATCGCTTGTAGTCAACAAGCTTCCTAGGACTGGGTCAAGTTTAGGGGGAGATGAAATTAAAAGAATTATTGAACATTTTCAAAATTATATGTTTTCATGCACTGCAAGTTCAAAATTCTTTTGAAAACTTAAATAATTTTTCTGTCAAAATACTATTATTTTACAAAACTCTTGTGGCTTATGAAATTAATTTTATAATATTTACTTGGGTTGGAGAAAATTTTCCAGGACACTTAGGAAAATGTCCTTGTAGTCAACAAGGTTTCCTAGGATTGTGTCGGACTGGAAAAGAAACCTAGTCAAGTAAAATATTTTGTGTTCAAAATGCATAATCCTTTTCAAAAATTACTTATACTTTTCAAAGTCTAAGTCTTTTCAAAATTAGTTATACTTTTCAAAGTCTAAGTCTTTTCAAAATTACTTATATCTTTCAAAGTCTAAATACTTTTGTAAAAGTACTTATGTGTTTCAAATCTTAATTTATTTCAAAAGTACTTAGATTTTTCAAAAATACATAATATTTATTTCAAAAGTACGTTTGAAGATTCAAAAGCACTTATGTCTTCAAAAATACATAATATCTGTCAAAAAAATCTGCTATAATGTTTTCAAAAGTATAAATATTTTTCAAGGCAATATTGTTCTAAAAGACTGGCCTACAAATACAAAATATCTTTTCAATACTTTTCCAAATAAAGTTTTGTTGGTACAATTTAAAACTGTTTGCTATACTTTCAAGAATTATACTAAGTATTTTTATGCTTTCAAAACTCATAGGCTCTGATACACAAACGCTCTCCTTAAAACTTCTCTCAAAATATTTTTATATTAGACTTAAAAATGGTCTAAAACATAAGGAGAAGAGTTTTACATTAAGAGGGAGAGAAAGGGAATTTTATTTTTAAGCTATTTCAAAATTTTAAGCATTTCTAAGTGGTTCAAAGTTTTTCTTAGTGCATGTTTTTCTAAATAAAATTTTCCTTAGTAATCAAAATTTGTCTGAAAAAAAGGGGGTTTTTTTTAACAAAGTTTAAGCTGGCTTTTCAAAAGTGTGTCTATGGATACAAATACTCTTGCTTTTTTTGAAAAATACTTTGTCAAAAACTTATTTTTGGTAGAACTCAAAACTCCCCATTAGAAACCTTGCTAACCCATGTATGCTTTTGATATATGTCAAAGGGGGAGGAAAGGTCAAAGTTAAGTATTTTAAAGGTCAAAGTTAAGTATTTTAACTATTTTATAACACAAGTATTCAAGTATTCAGGGTTTTAGGGAGAGTATGAAAAATAAAGAATTTTTTTTTCAACTCTACAGTTATGCTTCAGTTATGCTTCACTGTTTACCTTATACTCTTAACTGTTGTAATTTTTTTTTCCTTAACTTTGAATTGTGTTGCCATAATCAAAAAGGGGGAGATTGTTGGTGCAGGAAGCACCAGATCGAACCTTATTTTGATATTGGCAAAGGATTCAAAGTTAAGGGTTATTTGTTGTCTAACAATGCTGCTTGAGAGTGCAGGAAACCAAGTCCTAGCGAAGGGATGCTAGGCACCTGACGATGGGCTGTCAGGAACTCAAGTCCTGGCGAAGGGATGCTGGGCGAAAACCAAGTCCTGGCGAAGGGCTGCTGGGCGAAAACCAAGTCCTGGCGAAGGGCTTCTAGGCGAAAACCAAGTCCTGGCGAAGGGCTGCTAGGCGAAAACCAAGTCCTGGCGAAGGACTGCTAGGCGAAAACCAAGTCCTGGCGAAGGGCTGCCGGGCGAAAGTCCAACTGGAGGATCCGGTTGGCACCAGGTAAATTCTCCCGAGAGGAGTAGGTGAGGACGCGTTCCCCTTGAGGGAACATTAGGCGTCGGTTCGACCTAGGGCTCCATTTTGGAGACCCAAAGTCAGAACCAAGACAGCCAAGGCTGTGTAAAATTAACTTATTAATTGTTGTTTTGGACTAACCCTGGATGCAGGACCGAAGGACTGTGTTTCTGCAGCTCAGAGAGCCTCAAAGGAGTGAGGCAGTAGCTGAGCAGGGCGCCCCAGAGTCAACCCAAAGTCAGCAGAGCAAGTAAACGCCCCGACAGCAGCACATTTGGGGGCGCCTTGGATGTTTCGGGCGCCCCGCGCGCATCGGGCGCCCCGCGTGTCGCGGGCGCCCACTGTGCCACGCCACTGGCAGCTGCAGCAGCTCACCCTCGCGAAGAAGATGAAGCCTTGACCGGTCAACCCGGGCGCCCCGCGCGCGTCGGGCGCCCCAGTCAAATGTGATCCCGAAGAAGCAGAGATCAGCCTTGACCAGAGGGCTCGCCGGATCGAAAGCCACGTGGGGGGGGGGGCGCCCTGAGCATCCCGGGCGCCCCCAGCCCTATAAAAGGGACCCTCGACCCTCTTCTTCAACAATCAATAACTGCGACTTTCATACGCTCTTCTGCTTCCACGAGACGCTCCAGAAATCTTCCAACTCGAGCTCTGACGACGTCCTGCTGCTCCAATACTCCGATCTACACCGGACGTCGGTAACGAAATATTTAATTAAGTTTACGAAGCTATTCTGTAATACTTGTGATTGTAAACTTTCTCGAACGTATAGAATTGCCCGCAGAAAACGGTCAACGACCGTGGGCCTTGGAGTAGGAGTCGACACAGGCTCCGAACCAAGTAAAACGACCGTGTTAGCATTGTTGTTGTGTCTTATTTCCGCTGCGCACTAACTCTTTTTAAATCCGAACGAATTGCGACATTCACCCCCCCCCCCTCTCTCGCAACTCTCGATCCAACAGCAACGGCTGGAGCTGCTGACTGGAGCTTGGCTGAGGGAAGCTCAGGGAGTCCAGGGAGAGCTCAGTAGTAGGCTAGATGTTGCAGGTGAGCAGCTGGAGGCTGCAGTGAGATGGCTGTGACCTGGGATCAGCAGAGGAGACTTAAGTGCTGGGTGGCAAACGAGTCTCAATAACTCAGTTCTCTACACGCAGAATTCTTGCGACAACTTATGCTCTTGCGACAACTCTGTTCCATCTTGAGCAAGCAACTGTGATATTTGAGGCAACCATCTGTTACTGAGCACTTGAAAGAAGAAACAAGAGGCTTGACAAGTCCATCAGCGAGAAGACACAAACAAGGGAGTTCTTGCATGAGATCTGCGCTGGGTGGAGCTCGGGAGAAGTTCTGCTTGTGTTCTTGTGGTTTCAAGTGCTAAGTAAGATCCTTCTTGTGTTTCCTGTACTTTATCTTTGATCCATTTCGAAACGCTGTGGAGAGGTTACTCCACCGAGAAGGAGGTTGCATTTTATCCGGATTTTCCGTGGCTTGATCTGCCGACGATCAAGGGATCGCTCACCTTAAGGGCACGCCAAGGAGTAGGGGCAAGTTATCCCCGAACCTTGTAAATCCTCTTGTTAGCGTTTTGCGTTTATACTTAGCTAGCTTTTATTTCTGCATACTCTGTTTTCCTTTAGCTTCCGCTGTGCTACTAACATTTGAGGTGCAGAAAATCAATAAGTGCAAAAGTTTAAGTGTCTGGCTACATTCACCCCCCCCCCCTCTCTAGCCACCCAAGTTCCAATAAGTGGTATCAGAGCTTGGGGCTCTGTACAAGCGGATTAACAACCGAGAGTCAACTACAATGGCTTTGAGAGAAGGTTTTTCCACCACCCGACCTCCCTTCTTCGATGGAGCAGATTTTCAATATTGGAGATCGAAGATGGAGTACTACCTAAAGATGGATATCAACACTTGGTTCGCTGTGAAGGAGGGTTTTACCCCTCCAAAGGATGATGAAGGCAAAGAACTAGAATCATGGCGTTGGATGGCAGAGCAAACTCGAAAGAGTGAAGCCGATGCGAAGGAGGTGGTGACCCTACAATGTGGCATGAACAAAGACCAACTCATCAAGGTTGGTCCATTTACAAGTGCAAAAGATTTGTGGAACAAACTCATTGAACTCCATAAGGGCACCCGAGATTCAAGAATCGCCAAGAGGGACTTGTACCTCAACCAACTCCAAAACCTCTCCATGAAGGAGAATGAAACCGTAAGTGAGTTACATGGTAAGTTCAAGGAAGTTCTCAATGATCTTCATTCTATTGATGAAAAGGTCGAGAATCGCGACCTTGTAAGGTATGTGTTGAAAGCCTTTCCAAGGAATGCTTTGTGGTCATCCATGGTAGATGCCTACAAAGTTTCCAAGGACTTATCAATTGTCAAATTAGATGACTTGTTTTGTGAAATAGAATTGCATGAAATGTCTAACAAAGGCCCCAAGGAGAAGAGGATTGCCTTAGTTGCAGGAGAAAAGAACAAGAAGAAGAAGGAGAAGGAAGTCTCCTCATCTTCATCCGAATCCAAGGAGGATGGTAGCGACTCTTCTTCCTCCGAGATGGTCAATTTCATTAGAAGGATGATGAGGAAGGGTCGACGCTTCAAGGGTAAAGGTAACCCAAGTGAAGTTAAGCTTGATAAGAATAATATTACTTGCTATGAATGTAGTAAGAAAGGGCACTTCAAGAAGGACTGCCCAAAGCTCAAGAAGAAGGAGGATAGATCCAAAAAGAAGAAGAAGGCCTTGAAGGCCACTTGGGATGAATCCTCCTCGAGTTTATCCGAAGAAGAGAAGGAGGAGAAGAGTACACGACATGTGGCACTCATGGCACTTGAAGGAGAAGAAAGCAGTGATGAATCCTCCGACTCCTCAAACGCGGCTTCATCATCTTTGGATGATGAAGAGGTAATCACTCCCGAACTTGAAAAATGCTATAGAGCTATTGCATGCTTAACCAATATGATGAAAAAGTTAAAAATTAAGGTTAAATCATTGCAATTAGAAGTTGAACAATTGAAATCCTCTAGGGATGAGGATATGGATGATTTACATGTAGAGATGTTAGAGGATGAGATTAAATCTTTGAAAATTGAGGTTGAACAATTGAAATCCTCTAGGGATGAGGATGTAGATGATTTGCATGTTGAGATGCTAGAAAATGAAAATAAATCATTGAAGAGTGAAGTTGAGAGACTCTAGAGTATTCTTGAGAAGTTCTCAACAAGCTCAAAGACCTTAGACATGATCTTGAATGCCCAAAGGGCAGTCTACAATAGGGTCGGTATTGGTTACCGACCCAAAGAACCATCATTTGTGTCCTTAATGTCTAGGTCTGATGTTAGACAATCTAAGACACCTAGGGCTCAAAGGAAAGTAGTCAAGGCATGGGTGCCTAAGTCGTGCTTAGTAGGTGCTTTAGGTCCCAAGGTTTGGGTACCTAAAACTTCTATTTTTCGAATTGTGTAGGTTGTGATTGAGGGGGAGCATCTATCAACTTGGTTCGTTGATAGTGGATGCTCCAAACACATGACCGGGGATAGATCATTGTTTACCACACTTTAAAGAAAAAGTAGAGGTAATGTTTCATTTGGTAACAATGGTAGTCTTAAGGTCATAGGAATAGGAGACATTCAAATATCCGAATGTCTTAGGATTAAGAATGTTCTTCTAGTCAAGGGGATGACATTTAATCTCCTAAGTGTCAGTCAATTGTGTGATGCGGGTTACACAATTGATTTCCAATCAAGTCAATGTCTAGTTAGACAACATGACAATGTTGACACGGTACTAGTAGGAACAAGAGTAGATAACATTTACCAAGTTTTCTTTAAAAGTGCTACTAATGCTTTTGCTAAGTGTCTCATGTCAAAAGAAGAGGAGTCCACCCTTTGGCACCGGAGACTAGCACATGTGAACATGAAGAATATCCGAAAGTTAGCCAACAAGAGACTAGTCCGTGGCTTACCAAGCATCAAGTATGAAAAGGACAAACTTTGTGATGCATGTCAAATGGGTAAGCAAACAAAATCTGCACATAAAGGTAAAAGTATTGTAAGTACATCTACCGCTTTAGATTTACTTCATATGGACTTGTTTGATTGTAGCACTATCATATCTTTGAATGGAAGTAGATATTATTTTGTTATCATTGATGATTTTACTAGATATACATGGACTTATTTTCTGAAATATAAGGACCAAACCTTAGCTGTTTTCATTTCTTTCTATAGAAGAGTTGAAAATGAGAAATCATCAACTATTAAGTCAATAAGAAGTGATCATGGAGGTGAATTTAAAAACCAATGATTTTTAGAGTTTTGTCAAGATAGAGGGTATAGGCACGAGTTCTGTACTCCTAGAACACCACAACAAAATGGTGTTGTAGAGAGGAAGAACAGGGTCTTACAAAAGGTTGCGCGAAGCATGCTTAATGAGTACTCATTACCGGGGTACTTATGGGACGAAGCTGTAAATACAGCTTGCTACGTGCAAAACCGAGTCCACATCCATAGGTTCTTAGGTAAGACTCCCCATGAACTTTGGTTTGGAAAACCATCTACAGTTAAACATCTTAGGGTGTTTGGTTGTAAGGTGCTTATCCTAAACACCAAGGACCACCTTGGAAAGTTCACGGCAAAGGCTGATGAAGGGATACTGGTCGGGTACTCCCATGTTAGCAAAGCCTATCGAGTCTACAACAAGAAGTCTAGATTGGTTGAAGAATCTTTTGATGTTGTCTTTGAAGAAATTACAAAAGTAAATGATCAATCAGAAGATGTCGAAGGAGTTCAATTCGAACTCAGGCAACTGGGTTTGGATGAAAGTCCAAATGTTGTTGATAATGGTGATGAGTCTGATGACGGTGAGCCTAGACAACACATAGATCAGCCGGATCCTGAGGTTGAGCTAGTGTCTAGTGAAACCATTCAAGAAACACCACTAACACCAAGGACAACTAGGTTAGCCTCTAGTCATCCCCAAGACCGAATTGTTGGAGACATCCATCATGGGGTTAGGACTAGATCATTCTTTAGGAATGAGGCTAATGATGTTGCCCTAATTTTCGAAATTGAACCTAGAAAAATTGACGAGACATTAAATGATCCCGATTGGATCATTGTCATGCAAGATGAACTAGGTCAATTCGAAAGAAGTCAAGTATGGGACTTAGTCCCTAGACCCAAGAAGACCACCATTATTGGAACCAAATGGGTCTTCAAAAATAAACTAAACCATAAGGGAGAAATCATAAGAAACAAGGCACGCTTAGTAGCCAAGGGCTACAGTCAAGTTGAAGGCCTTGATTATGATGAGACCTATGCTCCCGTGGCCCGATTAGAGTCCATTCGATTGATGCTTACATTTACAGCACATCGAGGTTTCAAGCTATATCAAATGGATGTCAAATCGGCCTTTCTAAATGGTTTAATAAGGGAAGAGGTCTATGTCGAACAACCTCCGGGGTTTGAGAGTACCGAATTCCCAAACCACGTATTTAAGCTCAAGAAGGTACTTTATGGCCTTAAACAAGCACCCCGAGCTTGGTATGAGCGGTTGTCGACGTTCCTAATTGAAAAAGGCTTTGTTAGAAGCCAAATAGACCCTACACTGTTTCTACGTAGAGATGGTGACAATATATTTGTAGCCCAAGTATATGTCGATGACATAATTTGTGGCTCAAACAACAAGGGTTATTTAAATGAGTTTATTGGACACATGGAGAGTGAATTTGAAATGAGTCTAGTGGGAGAGTTGACTTTCTTCCTTGGACTTGAAATCAAACAAACCCGAGATGGGATCCATGTGCACCAATCAAAATATACTCAAGAGATGCTTCGAAAATTCAACATGAGTGATTCAAAAGAGGTAACCACTCCCATGGCTACAAACACAAGATTAGACAATGATGAGAGTGGTAAGCCTATTGATTTGACTCAATATCGAAGCATGATAGGTAGTCTGCTATACCTCACAGCTAGTCGACCTGATATACTTTTCGCTGTGGGTATGTGCGCTAGGTATCAAGTTTGTGCTAAGGAATCTCACTTAGTTGCTGCCAAGAGAATTTTGAGATACCTTAAGGGCACAATAGGAGTTGGTCTATGGTACCCCCGTACCGAATCTTTTGACCTAATTGACTACACCGATTCCGACTATGCTGGATGCAAGTTGGACCGGAAAAGCACAAGTGGGGGTTGCCAATTTTTAGGATCATCTCTAGTTAGTTGGTCAAGTCGGAAGCAACATTGTGTTGCTCTCTCCACGACCGAGGCAGAATATATCGCCATGGGAGAGAGTATATCGCAATTGTTGTGGATGATTCATACTCTAGAGGACTATGGATTAAGCTACAAAGGTGTGCAAGTGTTGTGTGACAACATTAGCACAATTAACCTAACCATGAATCCAGTCCATCACTCTAAGAACCAAACATATTGAAGTGCTCACCACTTCATTAGAGATCATATTGCTAGAGGAGATGTTGTACTCTCATATGTAGAGTCCAAATCAAATCTAGCGGACATTTTCACTAAACCACTCCCCGAAAATGAGTTTAGTTTCTTAAGAAGAGAATTGGGAATGTGTCGCGCTTCATAAACATCAAAATGCATTCAAAACCCTTTATGATTAACTTGAATTGTTGGGAACAATTGGGTAACTTGGGGACATCTCACACAAACTATAAGGTTTACCAAAATATTTTTGTTTGCTAGAAATGGGGTGAGATGGTAGGATCAACTTAATTTCTCAAAATGTCAATGCATCCCTTGAGAAATTAGGTTGACAAGATAAAAATCACTTCGGTGACCAAGTATGGGGAAAACCAATGCATAACATATGTGTACTTGGCTCCACGATCATACTTGGACATTCCAATCAAGAAAACTTGATTGGAGACTTGAATTCAATACAAACTTGCTTGAATGTTTGTTGTTTGAGTTTGCTTCTACTTGGGTGGAGCAAAGTGATTTGTCAAAACCATAAGGACATTTGATCCCTCTTCAGGGATCAATTATAGTCAAGGGACCACTTCCAAGATCAATACCTTTCATCAGATCTTATCAGAAATCGTTTGGAAGTCTGAAACTGAAAGTTTCAGATCGTATCAGGAAAATTCAGGAAGCCTGATCTGTCACCGGACCGATCAGGAGCATGTCTGATCGGTCCCCGGATCGATCTGGCACCCTCTGTGGTGATCGGTCCACAGACCGATCAGAGGGGTCACAGAACACTTCGCAAAAATTGACCAAACATTCTGTGTTGGCCTGGATCGGTCCCCGGACCGATCTGGCACCCGGTGGTGATCGGTCCACAGACCGATCAGGGGGCTCACGGGAAAACCTTCAAACCTACTGTTCGCTTCCTGATTGATCAGCTGATCGATCAGGAGCCTGCCTGATCGGTCACCAGACCGATCAGGACCAGACCAGTCCGATCAGGCAGGAGCCTGATCGGTCTGGGCACTCCCAGATCGAACGGTGATATGTTCAATCGCATTAAAGTGCGGTTGGTGGACCGATCTACCAACCGATTAATTCCTCCAAAACCCCTCATCTCCCAAGCCCTAGCGCCGAAACTCCCCGCATCTGCGTCTCCCTCGTGCGTAAGCTCCTCCTGCGTCTCCCTCCTCCTGCGCATGGCTTCTCGAGATCTTCTCCCTGCGTGAGAGTTCTTCTTCTTGCTGTTGATGTTTTCAGCAAGCTTGTCTCCGGCGAGGCAATTCTCTCTTGTGCAAGTCTCTCATGCGCGTGGATTCTCTCTTGCACGTTTTCCTCCAAACAAATTGACAATGGCACCTAAGTAAGTATTGTTGTTAGTTTTCATTACCTATCAGTTCATAGATTATGTATTTGGGCTAACCATGGTCTTTCTTTTGGTGTTCTTCTGTTGTGCCGTGACCTCCCTTGTCTTGACCTAATATTTTACTGATTAAATCTCATCTCATCTGATCAATTCCTTGGTTTATGACTAATTTGTTCAATGCCTTACCTTATGTTCACTGATTGGGTCATTGATTACACCTTGTTTTGTCCAATTTGATCAAACCTTAATCTTGTGATCTTTTAATTTGTGTCATGATCAAATCTATTGCCATGATCAATTCTTCAAACCTTTAGAAAATCATCCAAGGGCAAAGAACCCGTGGAGGGAAGCTCAAAGGGCAAAGGCCCTTCATCATCTACACCTCCTTCAAGACCTCCACCACCTCCACATACCAAATTTCAAAATGTTCATTATGCGTTAGCTTTTCAATGGCACACTTTCAAACTTATGCCATGTCGATCTATGGACCAAACCTTTATTTACGAACATTGTCCGACAGTACGGCAAATTATTGAACACTATGAACTTCAATCCATTCTTTTCCTTGAGAGGCTAATCAACTTTGATTTGGGTTCTGAATTCTATAATAACATGGTCAGTGGAGAGGGCTCGGGATGGAGGACACGTGTTGCCAGTATCGATCTCGATTTCAACAGATCAGACTTCATTGCATTTCTTAATTGTCGACGATCGGATAATGATTTTTCACTCTACCCTTATCTACCGAATCCTCTACCGGTTCCTTTCGATGGAGTTACACCTGACTCTATTCATGAGTACTTCTTTGGTCATCCCAGGTCAAGGTGTCACGGTGAGCCCGCCGGTGATTTCCCTACATTTGCTGCTCTCCGCCTTTCCCCCATAGATTATGTCTTGTTTAAGATTATCACTAACTGTTTCATCCCTACTACTTCAAAGCACTTAGATGAAATTCACCCATTCCACTGCTTGATGCTCTACGGGATGCATCGACGGTCAGACTTTGATATCGTGACGTCCATTTACTTCTCCATCATCGTCCATAGTCAGATGTACGGTCAGATAGTTTACATGTCGTTTGGCCATATCATCACTGCCTGGCTGCAGTCGGTTGGTATCGACGTTTCACAGGGCAGCATTGTACCCATGGTTTGACAGGACTGTCGACTTGATCGTCGCATGTTGGCCCAATCTGGCATTGTTGTCGGACCGCAGGGGCTAAGGTGGAAGAATCAGCGACGTGTGGGGGAGTTACTGGGAGCAGCCCCTGATGAGGAGCCATCCACTATTGCTGAGGATTACGATGAGTGGGATCCTGATCTTCGCTGGCAGGTTACGGAGCTAGAGCGAACGATGCAGCGTGAGTTATATATTTCCGAGCTTTGGCAATAGGAGGTCAGCTCAGAGTTTCGATCCTTCGATCGCCGACTAGATGCTCTAGCATCCGACATTTTTGGGATCTGCTCACTGCAGGAGACGTGGTATGAGGAGTGGTACCATCATACGTTTCCTGGAGCTGCGACCTCCAGCAGCACTCCACCAGGGGATGTTATATGTATTGATGATTCATCGGATGATGACCCCGCTGAGGGTTGATGTTATTTGACTGTTTGGATTGTATGACTCTATGGTTGTATGCCTCTGATTTATATGCTTAATGTTAGTTTTTATGATTGTTCATATGCATTGCTATGCTTATAACTTCATATGATTATATGAGTGTTTTGTCATGCCTTATCTTTATCATATGTTTTCGTATGTCTTCAAAATTATATCAAATATTTTGTTGTTTTGGGAAACCCCTGGGGTTGAGGGGGAGTATGTTTAAACTTAACAACCTGTCTACACCCTTTTCAGTGTTTGACAAAGGGAGAGAGTGTGGTTGGTTAAGTTTAGGATGATCATGTTGTAGGGGGAGGATCCTGATTCCCCTATGATTCTGAAATTTGAGAAAATTGACTTCGAATCCCTAAACTTAAAATCAGGTTGTCAAACAATAAAAAGGGGGAGATTGTTGATGCAGTCTGACCCTGATTGTTGTTTTGGTGTTGACACCGATTTTCGTTTAGGTTGATTATGACTATGATTAAGTCCTGATCGAGTATTAGGCACGGTGTTGAAAAGTCCTAACCTGGAGGGTTAGGAGTGTGGAAAATCCTAGCTTGGAGGGCTAGGTGTGGAAAAGTCTTAACCTGGAGGGTTAGGTGTGGAAAATCCTAGCTTGGAGGGCTAGGTGTGAAAAGTCCTAACCTGGAGGGTTAGGAGTGAAAAAGACCTGTCTTGGAGGGTCAGGTCCTAGCCTGGAGGGCTAGGTTGATGAAATCCCGGCTTGGAGGGTCTGGTCCTAGCTTGGAGGGCTAGGTTGATGAAATCCCGGCTTGGAGGGCCAGGTCCTAGCATGGAGAGCTAGGTTGATGAAATCCCGGCTTGGAGGGTCAGGTCCTAACTTGGAGGGCTAGGTTGATGAAATCCCGGCTTGGAGGGCCAGGTCCTAGCTTGGAGGGCTAGGTTGATGAAATCCTGACTTGGAGGGTCAGGTCCTAGCTTGGAGGGGTAGGTTGGATGAAATCCTAGCTTGGAGGGCTAGGTTGGAGTCCCTGGATCGGTCTGGTGACTGATCAGGGAAGTTGGCATGTTTCTCCTTCGTGGATCGGTCTGGTGACCGATCTAGTGATGACTGATCGGACTGGTGACCGATCAGGGAGCACACAGTGAGGTTGAGAACCTACTGCTCGGCTCCTAATCGGTCTGGTGATCAATTAGGGAGCATGCAGTTCGCTCACTGCTCTACTCCTGATCGGTTTGGTGATCGATCAGGGAGCATACAGTAGGGTTTGGTTCCCCTTACTACTTGGTTTCTGATAGGTCTGGTGACCGATCAGGAACACTGTTCGGATCGGTCTGGTGAACGATCAAGTGTCGCGAGTTCCTCACTATGATCGATCAGGACGGAGCCTGATCGGTCTGAGCATGCCCTGATCGGTCTAGTGACTGATCAGGAGGGTTGGACTGCGAAACTAAGAAATCACCCTGCAAAGGGGTGAATCGGTCTGGTGACCGATCCACAACCTGGGATCGGTCTGGTGATCGGTCCCGGAGAGTCCCAGAGGAATCTCGATTTCTGATTGAGCGTTGGGGACCGATTAGGATGGAGCATGATCAGTCTGAACCCACCCTGATCGGTCTGGTGACCGATCAGGAGGCTCTCTGATAGGTCCGATGACCGATCACTTTAATTCAAAATGCACTGTCAGACGCTCTGATCGCGTCTGAACACATCTGATTCTCTGCGCTTAATCTCTGATACTTGATTCTATGCTTGATATGTTGTGCTAATGCTCTGATTAAGTGTGCAGGTGACAGGGATGGATTCAAGCACTCAAGGAGAGTCAATGGAAGCCTTTCCTTGGAGCAGGTTTGTCCATTTGTCATCTCAGGTTGCAACGGCTGGAGCTGCTGACTGGAGCTTGGCTGAGGGAAGCTCAGGGAATCTAGGGAGAACTCAGTAGTAGGCTGGATGTTGCAGGTGAGCAGCTGGAGGCTGCAGTGAGATGGCTGTGACCTGGGATCAGCAGAGGAGACTTAAGTGTTGGGTGGCAAACGAGTCTCAATAACTCAGTTCTCTACACACAGAATTCTTGCGACAACTTATGCTCTTGCGACAACTCTGTTCCATCTTGAGCAAGCAACTGTGATCTTTGAGGCAGCTATCTGTTACTGAGCACTTGGAAGAAGAAACAAGAGGCTTGGCGAGTCCATCAGCGAGAAGACACGAAGAAGGGAGTTCTTGCGTGAGATCTGCGCTGGGTGGAGCTCGGGAGAAGTTCTGCTTGTGTTCTTGTGGTTTCAAGTGCTAAGTAAGATCCTTCTTGTGTTTCCTGTACTTTATCTTTGATCCATTTCGAAACGCTGTGGAGAGGTTACTCCACTGAGAAGGAGGTTGCATTTTATGCGGATGTTCCGGGGCTTGATCTGCCGACGATCAAGGGATCGCCCACCTTAAGGGCACGCCAAGGAGTAGGGGCAAGTTATCCCCGAACCTTGTAAATCCTCTTGTTAGCGTTTTGCATTTGTGCTTAGCTAGCTTTTATTTCTGCATACTCTGTTTTCCTTTAGCTTCCGCTGTGCTACTAACATTTGAGGTGTAGAAAATCGATAAGTGCTAAAGTTTAAGTGTCTGGCTACATTCACCCCCGCCTCTCTAGCCATCCATGTTCCAACATCTGCGAGGCCAAGCCTACACACTGAGGGGCTGTAGAGTTTAATCAACTCTTGGCTGGGCGTATACAGCTCCGAGGCCAAGCCTACACCCCAAGGGGTTGTAGGGTTTAAGCAGCTTTTGGCCGGGCGTGTACAGCTCCGAGGCCAAGCCTACACACCAAGGGGTTGTAGGGTTTAAGCAGCTCTTAGCCGGGCGTGTACAACTCCGAGGCCAATCCTACACACCGAGAGGCTGTAGGGTTTAAGCAGCTCTTGGTCGGGCGTGTACAACTCCGAGGCCAAGCCTACACTTTGAGATGCTGTAGGGTTTTATTAGCTCTTGGCAGGGCGTGTACAGCTCCGAGGCCAAGCCTACACACCGAGAGGTTATAAGGTTTAAGCAGCACTTGGCCGGGCGTGTACAGCTTCGAGGCCAAGCCTACAGACCAAGTGGTTGTAGGATTTTATCAGCTCTTAGCCGGGCGTGTACATCTCCGAGGCCTAGCCTACACACCAAGGGGTTGTAGGGTTTAAGCAGCTCTTGGTCAGGCGTGTACAGCTCCGAGGCCAAGCCTACACACCAAAGGGTTGTAGGGTTTAAGCAGCTCTTGGCTGGGCGTGTACAGCACCGAGGCCAAGCCTACACACCAAGGGGTTGTAAGGTTTAAGCAGCTCTTGGGCGAGCGTGTACAGCCCCGAGGTCAAGCCTACACACCAAGGGGCTGTATGGTTTACGCAGCTCTTGGTCGGGCGTGTACAGCTCCGAGGCCAAGCCTACACGCCAAGGGGCTGTAGGGTTTTAACAGCTCTTGGCCTGGCGTGTACGGCTCCGAGGCCAAGCCTACACCCCAAGGGGTTGTAGGGTTTAAGAAACTTTTGGCCGGGCGTGTACAGCTCCGAGGCAAAGCCTACACACCAAGGGGTTGTAGGGTTTAAGCAGCTCTTAGCCGGGCGTGTACAACTCCGAGGTCAATCCTACACACTGAGAGGCTGTAGGGTTTAAGCAGCTCTTGGTCGGGCGTGTACAGCTCCGAGGCCAAGCCTACACTTTGAGATGCTGTAGGGTTTTATCAGCTCTTGGCAGGGCGTGTACAGCTCCGAGGCCAAGCCTACACACCGAGAGGTTATAAGGTTTAAGCAGCTCTTGGCCGGGCGTGTACAGCTTCGAGGCCAAGCCTACAGACCAAGTGGTTGTAGGATTTTATCAGCTCTTAGCCGGGCGTGTACATCTCCGAGGCCTAGCCTACACACCAAGGGGTTGTAGGGTTTAAGCAGCTCTTGGTCAGGCGTGTACAGCTCCGAGGCCAAGCCTACACACCAAAGGGTTGTAGGGTTTAAGCAGCTCTTGGGGTTGTAAGGTTTAAGCAGCTCTTGGGCGAGCGTGTACAGCCCCGAGGTCAAGCCTACACACCAAGGGGCTGTAGGGTTTACGCAGCTCTTGGTCGGGCGTGTACAGCTCCGAGGCCAAGCCTACACACCAAGGGGCTGTAGGGTTTTAACAGCTCTTGGCCTAGCGTGTACGGCTCCAAGGCCAAGCCTACACACCGAGGGGTTATAGGGTTTAAGTAGCTCTTAGCTGGGCGTGTACAGCTCCGAGGCCAAGCCTATACACTGAGAGGCTGTAGGGTTTAAGCAGCTCTTGGCCGGGCGTGTACAGCTCCGTGGCCAAGCCTACTCACCGAGAGGCTGTAGGATTTAATCAGCTCTTGGATGGGCGTGCACTGCTCCGAGGCCAAGTCTACACACCGAGAGGCTGTAGGGTTTAATCAGCTCTTGGCCGGGCGTGTATAGCTCCGAGGCCAAGCCTATACACCGAGGGGTTGTAGGGTTTAATCAGCTCTTGGCCAGGCGTGTACAGCTCCGAGGCCAAGCCTAGACACCGAGAGGCTATAGGGTTTAAGAAGCACTCGGCCAGGTGTGTACCACTCCGAGGCCAAGCCTACACACCGAGAGACTGTAGGGTTTAATTAGCTCTTGGGCGGGCGTGTACAGCTCCGAGGTTATACCTACACACCGAGAGGCTGTAGGGTATAAGCAGCTCTTGGTCGGGCGTGTACAGCTCCGAGGCCAAGCCTACACACCGAGAGGCTGTAGGGATTAATCAGCCCTTGGCCGGACGTGTACTGCTTTGAGGCCAAGCCTACACACCGAGGGGTTGTAGGGTTTAAGCAGCTCTTGGCCGAGCGTGTACAACTCAGAGGCCAAGCCTACACACCAAGAGACTATAGGGTTTAAGCAGCTCTTGGTCGGTCGTGTACAGCTCCGCGGCCAAGCCTACAGACTATAAGATTTAATCAGCTCTTGGTCGGACGTGTACAGCTCCGAGGGAAAGCTTATACACTGAGAGGCTGTAGGGTTTAATCAGCTCCTGGCTGGGCGTGTACAGCTTCGAGGCCAAGCCTACACACCAAGGGATTGTAGGGTTTAAGCACGGATGGGGCTCAATATTTTTCCGACTGACATGTCAGTCGTGCTTTTTATTTATTATACCGCAAGGCATTGAAGAAGCAAAAAATACATCAAACAAATACACCGCATGGTACCTCACTGAGTACAGTAGGGGCGGAGATGGTTGACATGCCAGGGCCTTTCCAATCTTTTACTTTTATTATTTTACAGGTAATAGCTACCTCCTGTGTGTTTCTTGACGATAACATAGGGGCCATCCCACTGCGGGTCCAACTTCCTGGGGCCACTACTGGCTTTATTCTCTTCTAGACTCGGTCACCCACCTCGAAGCTGCGGGCGATCACTTGGCGGGTGTAGGCTTGCTACATCCTTCTTCGATATGCCTCCAACCTTTTTGCGGCTTTATCCCGTACGTCCGAGATGAGGTCCAGATCAATTAGCCGTTCCTGGTCGTTGCCTTCCTTGCGATAATGTTGTCGTCGTGGGGACTCTTCCCCTACCTCTACCAGGATGACGACCTCTGCGCCGTAAACCAGCTCGAAGGGGCTCTCGCCCACCCCTTCTTTCGGGGTAGTCCAGTAGGACCACAAGATGCTGGGGAGTTCTTCAACCCAGCTGCCCCCGACGTGGTCTAACTTTATCTTGAGTCCCCGCAGAATTTCTCGGTTGACGACTTCGGTTTGCCCATTACTATGCGGGTATGCCACGTAGGTGAAGGCCTGTTGAATGCCCAATCTTTTGCACCGCTCCTTCAGCTTATGCCCAGAAAATTGTCGCCCGTTGTCGGATACTAGCTTATGAGGGATGTCGTACCGGCAGACAATGTCCCTCCATAGGACTTTCATCATAGCCCCTTCCGTGATGTTCGCCAGAGGTTCGGCTTCTACCTATTTGGAGAAGTAGTCAACGAGGACCAGTATGAATTTCTTCTGCTGGGGCCCAATGGGGAAGGGACCCACAATATCCATTCCCCATTTGTCAAAAGGGTAGGATACCGTGGAAACTTGCAAGGGCCCGATCGGGCGGTAATTCACATGTTGATGTCTCTGGCAAGCATCGCACCGGGACACAAAATGAAGCGCATCAGCTTGCAAGGTAGACCAAAAGTATCCCACCAAAAGGATCTTCCGAGACAAGGATCTTCCTCCGATGTGGCTCCCACAGATACCCTTGTGTACCTCCCTTCGTTCCTGCTTAGGTCCTTCATCTTCTCGCGGATGGGCGAGGTCCTCCGGCAAGACCCTTTGAAGATCGAAGTCCTCCTCCGTACATGCACTGGGTTGTTCCTCCAACTTTGCCATCGGTGCTCCTTCAGGTGCTTTGCTAGTTTCCCACAGACGGTGCCAAATTTGTTTCGGAAAGAGTCGACGACGATGGCCAGGCACCGAAGCTTTGCCCCTGTGGTAGTTGCTGAGGTGGGGAGGAACTCAGGATCCTGCGAAGTTAACACGAGCGTTAGGGGACACAATGTTGGTGACGCATGGTCTACGAAATAGGATTCGGTTGGACCTTGCAAGGCTTCTCCAAGTTGAAGGTTAGTGGCATGATCCTTACCGCAAAGAAAACGTAGGATTGATTGATACCTACATGAGGAGAAAGTTGAACATTTGGGTAAAACTTTATTAGTAAACTCGGTTGCACTGCGATTCGAACCATCCAAACGACTCAAATCGAACCAAGACACGATGTCAAATATGGGGACCCTTATCGCCATCTATCACAAACATCAACATCTCCAAACAACTCCTTCAATCTTCAACGAAGACTTTGACATTTCTGATACCACAACGAAGACTTTGACATTTCTGATACCACAAGTATTCATGGCTCCTTTGCCCACAAACCACTGAAAAAATATCTGATGAAGGTGCCAACCACAAATTGGCATCAATTAGAAGACTGCACTTCATTTCGCAGCTAGAGGTGTCAAGGCCCGATTGAGTTCGGCCCGAGTCATGAAAAGAAAGATCATTTCACCCGATTTTAGACGGACTAACTAAAAAATGGTTGATTAATGATTCTTAAATTAGTCCATCCATTATTTTAAACAAGGAATAGTCAGTCTCAACCGATGAAAACAATGTTGGCACGGAAAGTCAGACGAATCCCTTGGATTAATCTCCCCTTTTCAACAACAAGCACAGAAATTCTGCAAGATATATCCAATTCATTATTTCTATCCTTCCTCCTCTTCCCAAATCCCAAGTGACAAACACCAGATTGCTTCTACTCCTGGAGCAAGCATGGACTTATTCGTTGTCACTGCAACATTATCCCTTTTCTTTTCAGCTGTGTGTGCCTTTGCACTTCTCTTTCGATCAAGAAGGAGCAGCAGCGACAACGAGGAGAAGAAGAAGAAGAAGCAATATGCTCCTGCAGTTGGGACAATTCTGCATCAGATTGTAAACTTCTCGAGGATTTACGACTACCACACCGAGCTCTCGCGCAAGCACAAGACCTTCAGGTTCTTCAGTCCCTTCTGCCAGTACATCTACACCACAGATCCTATTGTCGTGGAGTACTTCCTCAAGACCAACTTCCAGAATTATGGCAAGGTATTAGTAAATACTCTATGGTTGGACTTAGTTTTTTAGTAAACAAGTCTAAGTCGAGACAAATATGCTGCTATTCAAATTACTTGTTTGATAAGATAACTTAGCTGAGACAAATGAATTAAGCTAGCTACTGAAACTGTTGTTAAACAAATTTTTATTAACAAGTTAGTACTTGTTTTGCTTTCAGGGGTGGATGAACTATGAGAACCTGAAAGATATGTTTGGCGATGGAATTTTCGTAGTCGACGGCGATAAGTGGCGGCACCAGAGAAAGCTTGCCAGTTATGGGTTCTCCACAAAGGCCCTGAGAGATTTTAGTTCTGCAATCTTCAGAAAAAATGCATCTAAGCTCGCCCATATTGTTTCATCCTATGCCGAAAGCAACCAAAAGTTCGATGTTCAAGTGAGTATGAAAGTACGAAGTCGTTTCGGTTTGTGAGTTCATCTACGGGCTCGTGTAATTCTGAATTTTGCGACCGACAGAACCTACTGATGAAGTCGACGATGGACTCGATATTCAGAATCGGGTTCGGAGTGGAGTTGAATTGCTTGGACAACTCTGGTCAGACTCAAGGGGCGAATGAGTTCGCAAAGTCGTTCGATGCCGCTAACGAGCTGCTCATTCTGCGATACATAAACCCCTTGTGGAAGGCCATGAGGTATCTGAACATTGGATCCGAAGCAAAACTCAGAGACAAAATCAAGCTCGTCAATGAGTTTGTGTACAGATTGATCAGCATCAGGATTGAACAGGCTTCAGAAACAGGAAATGAATCAGTAAGTAACTCCTTTTACACCATCATCCGATCCTCTGCAGGAAGACTAACGTATTTTTATTCGATCTGAATCGAAGAACAGAACGAAGACATCCTGTCGAGATTTCTCGACGAGCGAAAAAAGGATCCACAAAGCATCAGCCTTGAGTACTTGAGGGACATAATACTCAACTTTGTGCTCGCTGGGAAAGATAGCACAGCAGGCACACTGGCATGGTTCTTCTACTTGATTTGCAAGAACCCTCGTGTTCAAGAGAAGATTTACAAAGAAGTCATGCAAGTAACAGAAGCCGCAGAGCCTGCAGTGGATTTCGATGTGTTCGCGGGGACTCTAAGCGAGGATTCACTTAACAAAATGCAGTATCTTCATGCCGCGCTCACCGAAACACTTAGGCTGTTTCCTCCCGGCCCCATGGTAAAGTGTCAGTTTCGGCTATAAACGGCTTCGTATTGGATTTATTGTATGCTATCTTATGGTGTATTACAAGAGATTATTTTCGCGACTCAAACTGTGAAGCTAATTGCTAATTGTTGAATGATTTGCAATTGCAGGACAGTAAGGTTTGCTTCTCGGATGACACACTACCTGGAGGCTACACTGTAAGGAAAGATGATGTTGTGTTCTATCAGCCATATCCAATGGGGAGGATGGAGTACTTATGGGGTGCTGATGCCGAAGTTTTTCGCCCGGAGAGGTGGCTGAACGACGACGGCATCTTCCAGCCGGAAAGCCCATACAAATTCACAGCATTCCAAGTAAAATAAGCAATCTGAGTATCAGGCTTTGTGGTTCGAAAACAGTAGAGATTTGAGGCTGTTTATCTAGCTTGTTTGCTAATTTCAGGCTGGGCCAAGGCTATGCTTGGGGAAGGAGTTTGCCTACAGACAAATGAAGATATTCGCGGCAGTGCTGCTGCGATTCTTCGAGTTCAAGCTCGGCGATGAGGGAGAGGTTGCGCGCTGCAAAGCCACGACGACTTTGCTGATCGACGGAGGCCTCTTCCTCGAAGTGGTTCTCAGATGAAATATGTGAATTTGCGAACAAACTTGTTGTCATCTCTACTCTCTTGGAATAAGTAGTAACTTTCTCAGAACAAAATGATAGTTGAACTTAATAAAAACATTAACAATATTTATGAACAAATTTGAATCCAACTTATTAAGATTTTAAATAAATAAGTTTGAATGGTCTGAATACCTAAATAAATAGGTTCGAATATTACTAAATTTAATTTGGCTCCACTTGTTTACACCGGCAAGATTAAATATCATATAATCTTTGTTAATCCAATTTTAAATCAGAATCCTATAACAATCAATTAGATAATACGACAAAAGATCGTACCTTAAACGTTTCATACGGCCGGCTACACGATTTGTAAATAGTCCAGAATATTTTTCAGATTTTATTAGAATTCAATGATAAGTCTATTCCACGATTATCAACTCAATTATGTCAGAAAAGAAATACAACAAGAATGAATGGTATCGAAATGATTTGTTTAATTTTTTAATAATTAAATTTTATTTTCCTTGGGCCACCTCTTTCATTATGGATCAATGTGAGGTAAGCAGTTACGTCACCACACTTACCCTAAAATTATTCAAAATTAGTAGACAAATAGTGTCTTGGTCAAACCTTCTTGCCTCACGCGCCGATAAATAGTAGAACCACCGCCGGTTCGCTAACACCGGCACTAATTTGTACTCCCATGGCCGGAGCTGCGGCGGAGGACGTGAAGGTTTTGGGCATCTCCCTTAGCCCCTTCGTCATCAGAGTCCTCATCGCTCTCCGCCTCAAGGGAGTCGAGTACGAGTTCGTGGAGGTGCGGATCGCGGAGCCGAAGAGCGAGATCCTGGTAAAATCCAACCCGGTGTACAAGAAGATCCCTGTGCTGCTCCACCGTGGGAAACCTCTCTGCGAGTCAGCCGTCATCGTCCAGTACATCGACGAGGTGTGGCCCGGCGGCAGCGGAACCTACTCTATCCTCCCCGCCGACCCCTTCGACCGCGCCCTCGCTCGGTTCTGGGCCGCCTACATCGACGACAAGGTAAAGGCCCTTGCTTTCGAAATCCATCTAATAAAAACAAAACATTTGACTCCGATTTCTTCGATTTGTACCAGTTGGTTGCTTTAATTAGGGCTTTGAGGAGGGAGAAGGAGGAGGAGAAGGTGACGGAGTTGGCAGGGCAGTTCCGGCAGGTGCTGGGGGTGCTGGAAGAGGCCTTCGCGGAGTGCGGCAAAGGGAAGGGCTTCTTCGGTGGGGACGCCGTCGGCTACCTGGACATCGCTCTGGGAAGCTGCCTGGGGTGGATGGGGTCGCTAGAAAAGGCCAAAAGCGTCAAGCTTTGGGAGGCGGAGAAGCTTCCTCGGCTTGCGGAATGGGCGGAGCGGTTCCTTGCGGCGGAGTCAGTGAAGGGGCTGGTGCCGGACGCCGATGAGTATCTGAAGCTTTACGCAGCCGCCGCGGCGAGGACGAGCGCTACTGCATAAGATCTTGTGAGATCATGTGTGAAACAAATTAGGTTTTGAGAGTCGAGAATTCTCCTGAAAAAAAAAATAAATGCCCGGCAAGTGAGGAGGGCGACCTTCCGATGACATAGCTCTACAATTGCCTAAGGAAATTGATCTGTTGACCATCGAGGATGAGGAGGATTGGGCGATGCCGAGAATATTTTGATCTGCAAAATAAGAGACAGTTAGAAACCCGTCGGAAAAATCCTCGTCACTGACTTTCAGTCAGCTATGTCGGAAAAAAAAAAAAAAAGGAATAGAAGCAAGAAAATCACTGCAGAATCATTCCGGAACTTACGTCGCACGTGAAGAAGTGCGGGCTTTTTACAGGCGAGGGTAGCCGACCAAGCCCGATAATGCAGCCTATCTTGCTCACTGCCTTGGGTGAGAAGTCAAGGGCTGTCGGCCAACCGGGGCCGTGATATTTGGGATCTCTATTACTTTTATTGTACGATTTGTCATCTTATGTTATGTTAGAGGGTCTATCTAGGAAGTATTTAGAAGAATTTTTACTTCTTAAAAAGTAATTCTTGTAGTGATTATCTTGAAGTTAGTAAAAAGCTAAAGTAAACAGTGTTTGAAAATAAAAGTCAAAAACTGATATAAGATAAAGTTTAAGTGTTTGGGAGAATAATTGCTTCCAAACTTAATTTTTAATTGAATGACAATAATATCCTTAAATTATATAAATTAATTATTTTTTAATTATTTAAATATAATTTCGATACTATCAATAATTTGTTCACGTAATTATTATTATATTTTAAATAGTGATATAATTATTATTATATTTTAAATATAGTATTAAAATTAATTTTTTATAATTTGAATATTTGAAAAAATATATAAAATTAATAAACAATAATATAATTTATATAAATATAATATATATATAGCGGCAAGTGACAATCAGGTAAAATGTTATATTATTTAAGGATATAAATATTATTTTTTAATGTTATATCATAAATAAAAAAGCAGAAGCAGGTAGAAACATCAAATTCTTGCTTCTAACTTCTGAGCAAAAGTAACAGAAGCTAAAGCAGAATCTAGCCTTCCCAAACACTCAAAAGTGATTATGTGTAGCCAGAATCTAAAAAACAGGTAGTAGAAGCTCTCCCAAACACTCCCCTAGTCAGCTGATATCGCGGTGATTCTTGGGATTTTGACACAAGGACTGTCAGGCCGTACAGATTGTTGGCCCGAGAAGCTTTTGTCTTGCCTGCAGCGCAGGCGTAGGTCGGCGCTTGTACGCTTTATAGGGGTTTTCTTCCGTTTTGTCGAGTAGATATAGTATTTTAAGGGTATATCCGTGCTTGTTCATACTCAGTTCGTCATTCCACGACCCTACGAAATTGCTGATCAACGGGTCAGCTAAACCCTTCGGGCCGACGACCCTACTTGGTCGGGTGTGGTCGAGTGATTATCCTCCACTCAGCAAGTCAGGTCGTACGCGTTCAATCGGCAAACCAAGATTTGCAGCGCCTGGGTCGAGACGCATGGTCAATCAGGTACCCCGCCGTTCGACCGACTTCCTACCAGATAGCCTATCGGCTACTATATCGAATATGGCCGATTGAGGTTGATCTTGACTGATCCTTAGTTGGATCAGCCTGATCCTCCTAATCCGACCCCACTCTCGCACCTCGATAGGCAGTCTGGTCGAGGGATGGGCGATCCTCCTTCGAGGGGGTGCCTCGATCAACCAAACATGGGCGACGAGGTCACCTGCTATGACCCCACTACCTCCCCGATCGGCCTTTTCGCTGCCGCTCGGACGAAGGGGGGTTCGAGAGCTCAAGTGAGAGCTCAAGTGTGTTGGCAGTCGGATTCAATAAGTACTAGCCGGCTCAGGACCTACCCAAGGGTGGCGACCAGTTTAGGGTGCCCTCTCGGACTCCTATGGCTTCGGTCATTCCCCAACCTCCTGACCCACGCTACCCTCGGCTTAGACTACATGTCCTTGGGCCCTCCGTCAGCCGTGACCAAAGGACCGGTCCATGATGGACCAACCCTATGACCGGATCAAATGTGATACAAATCAAAAGCCTTCAAACATTTATGAACTTAAATAACAAATTCAAATTCAGTGAAAAATTTGTATTTACACTTTTTCAAACTCATATATGATCTTAGTTACATATCTGGTTTCACATATACGTTAGGCACGAAAACTAAAATATTAATAAATCATGGAGGCATGGATATTAGATATGAGACTAGGAAGGAAGTCTAAATAAAATCAAGAGTCAAACTTAACAGAATGCTAGGTAGTGTTGGAGTTTTGATAGGTCTAGATTCACTAGATGAAGTCTTGATAAGTTAAGATTGATCAAATGCTAGATAATAGAAAGTCTTAATAGATTGAAGTCAATCGAGTACTAGATAAGGCGAGATTTAAGCTTTAGTAAAGTTGAAACAAATCTATCAATCAATTGCCAAGGAGTAACAATTAACTGATGAACCTTTAAATCCTGAATTTGAAGTTTGAGACTATTACTCTTGTAGCAAACGGAATGTTTGAAACTCTCTGATCAGCTTAACTAATAACGATCAATCGATTAATGGTGTAAAGTGGTCGACTGTTGTATTGTTGCAACAAACAAATTGTTTTAAACTTCGTTATAAGTAGCAATCTTTGGATGATCCTGAGTAGTCGATTATTATCAGGTACAGATTTAAGAATTAGAGTTAGGGGAGACTCGAACTTGTTGTTTGTTAGATTTAGGGCGAAAGACAGAAAGGTTGGATAAAAATTAAAGTTAGGACTTCCTATTATGAGCCAGAAAACTATATATTATGGCGACTTATTCTTTTCAATATTGACATTTGACCAAAAACGAAAAATAAAATAAACCAAAAGATAATTCAAACAGAACAATAAAATTACTGTTAGTTTGCTTGACCTGACCAAGGGATAAGAAAAATTAAAAATAACTAAAGGAAAGGGAAAGAGAACGAAAGCTTTATCTTCTTTTCTTATAGTTTCAATTAACTCCGATAACAAGAAATGACAAAATATGGGATTCTTTTGTTGGAGAGGAAAAAAGGACTAGAGTTGTTGTTGGTCGGTTGGAAAACAACAAATGAAATGGAAGGAGGGCTGCTGCTCCTGAGAAGAGGAAGAAGAAAAGAGTTTCATTATTGGAGAATGAGAAGGAGAAGGCGAAGAAAAAAAACAACTTACAGTTGAGAAAAACAACTAAGTTATGGTTGAGAAAAAATAAATGAGGAGGAGAAGGAGGAGCCAACGTGTCGCTTGCGCAGAGGCGGTCGGAGCAAGGCTGTCTACATGGAAGAGAATAAGAGGAGAGAATAAATTTTCTCAAAAAAAAATTATTTTAATTGAATTGAACTAGTTTAACTCAATTAAATTTGATTTAATTATAATTTGGTCAAATCAAGTCTAAATCTTATAAATTTTATTCAATCTCAATTCGATTTTAATTTAACATATTCACTCCGTGTCCGATGATATTATTTACATATTATTATAACATAATCGATGGAATGATACATAACTCCTTTATTTCTATTTTAAATTTAATCAAATCTTTGTTAATCCAATTTTAAACACAACCGGATCCTATAACATCATATAGATAATTTCGGCCCAGAGCTATAGTGCAGCGGAAAGGCGATTAGTTGTCACTCAAATATTTACGGTTCGATCTCTAGCTACAATATATTTTACAGAAAATTTTCCTCTAAATAGGACCCCCCTGAAATCATGTGTACTCCTCTTTGAATGACGTTTTGCCGGTTGGCCCGCTGCTCTTCTATCTCGGCTTGCTCTGGGAACCAGTCGCGACCGAGCGGAGGCTCTCGTTCGAGTCCTTCGTCAGCTAAGGCGACGTTTCGATCTTCTCCCCCGGGCCTCGGCCCCTGCCTCCTTCTTCTTTGCGTGGCAATTTGGGGAGCTTGGCCCCGCTCGACTTGGTGACACTCCTCTGTGTCGTGGGTATGGCTGTGATGGAACGGGTAGTAGGGCCTCCAGCGGGTTGGCAGACACCCTTGAGCCGCTTGCTGCACTTGCCGATGATCGACTCTGGCTAGGTCAGCGGGCCCCCGCGGGCTGCGAATGGGCCGGCCCGGCGGTTGGTTATGCCGTGCCGGGGTCGGGAGTGGCATGTTGGTCGACTCCCTCTTCCGAGCGGCCTGCGCTTCTTCCACATTGATGTGTTTGACAGCCTTTCCTAGTAGGTTGTCAAAGTCTTTGGGGGGCTTCTTGATGAGCGAGCGAAAGGAATCTCCCTCTTGCATTCCTTGGGAGAAAGTGCTGATCAAGACTTTTGGGACGGCTATTGGCACGTCCAGTGCCACCCCATTGAATCTCTTGATGTAGACCGGAGCGGTTCTTTCGGGCCCTGCTTCAAGACAAATAGGTTGATGCTTGTCTTGTGATGCCTTCGGCTGCTGGCGAAGTGCTGGAGGAATGCCCTCATAAGCTCCTCGAAGCTGGAGATCGACCCGTTGGATACCTGGCTGAACCATCTTTGAGTAGGTCCAGAGAGCGTTGTCAAGAATGCCCCGCACCTCACACCCTCCGGGTACTGATGCAGCAGGGCGGCACTTTCAAATTTCATGAGATGCTCTTCGGGGTCGGTGGCCTCAGTGTACTCAGGGATGGTGAAGAATCTGAGATACATAGGAACTGGATCCTCCAAGATCCACGAAGCGAAAGGGCTATGTGCCTAAACGGCCGGCGGCGCGCCAACTGGGGCCTTTCCCTTATCATGGCGCGGTAGGCGCGTTTGGCTGGACGCGGGCACTTCGGCCGATCTGAGCTCCGCCGCATTGGCCCGACCGTGGGGTGCATGTGGGAGGGAGGAGGCTGAGTCGCTGGGCCGTTATGGGGTGACAGCCTCAGTGGAGTTCCCCGAGCTCGAGCAGCTAAGAGGAGCTCGTATTCTTCGGGAGTAACGATCATCACGACCCGATTGGATGCTTCCATCATACGCCTCCGATCAGGCTGAATGTGCCCTCCTTCTAGCGCCAAATTTGATTCTATCGAGAGGCGAGGTGGAAGTCCCAAGGGCAGGATGGTCTACCGAACGAAACGAGCTACCGAGGTGGTGTTGACCTAGCTCCGACCTGGCCCCAGCCTGCAAAATAGTGACTATTAGCAAACCCTCCGGGGAGTTTCCTCGGCAAGACACTTCGACGATCAAGTCAGTATCCGCAGGAAATATAGTGGAAATGGAAAGATAGTAGCACTGAGAGCTCGCGCGCATACCTGCGGAACGAGGAGCGGAGGGCTTATATAGCCGGGAGTTGACAACCCTTGTCTGTGTCGACGAGACAAGGGCGCGGTACCTGTTAGCTCGTATGAGAGCACTTGGGAGTACCGCGGCATGGCGCAGGGTGCTCAAGTAGTACGATGGTACTGAATGGGCGGAATGCCCGCGAGGTGTGTCAGGAATAGGTAATGTGTGTAGCACTCCGACATCAAGGTTGTACCTTGGATATAATGACATAGGGGGCGTAGGAACGAGATGGTCCGTAACTCGAGTGGCGACCGGCGGGTCCGAGTGTCAAGGACCAGGTCGGGTAATGGCCAGGGAGCGTGGGCCGCCATGCACCCGCCTGAGAGTGTTGACGCGTAGGATACGCCTTGAGTCGGGGGTTTGTTGAGTTATGTTTGGCTGATTCTGCTAGATATCCGATTCGTGTGGTGCTGGGGGAGCGTGGGTCGCTACACGTCCGACTGACTCGCCCGACCCCGATCTGGATCGGGGCATGGGTCAAGGCGACCGAGCCAGGAGGAGTTTGGGGGCGACCTGACCGACTTGCTCGTCGCTGGTTGGATAGCGCCCCGGGGAGCTTCCTGGCTCAGGGACCCCCGGGTGAGGTCTTTGTCGGTTTATCTGCTGGACTTTCATGACGCCAAGCTGGCTGGCTGAGCTAGCCATACTACCCGTAGGTAAGGCCGGGATCATCCTATATTATAAGAAAGTGTTTCACGATTCAAACCCTTTTACTATGAAAGAATCGAAATGAAGCCAATTTTTCCGAATGGTTTGCAGTTGCAGGATAGTGAGGTTTGCTTCCGGGATGACACTCTACCTGAGGCTACACCGTAAGGAAAGGTGGTGTTGTGTTCTACCAACCATATCCAATGGGCAGGATGGAGTATTTGTGGGGTGTCGATGCCGAAGCTTTTCACCCAGAGAGGTGCCTGAACGACGATGGCATCTTCCAACCTGAAAGCCCATACAAATTCAAAGCTTAATTTCCAAGTAAGAATTGATATAAGTGCTCAGTTTGAGTCTGCTTGTGTTGTTTGCCTACCGGCAAGTGAAGATATTCGCAGATTCTTCGAGTTCAAGCTCAGCGAAGAGGGGAAGGTTGCGCGCTTCAAAGCCTCCATGACTTTGCTGATCGATGGAGGCCTCTTCCTTGAAGTGTGCCTTAGGTGAAACATGTGTTGGAACAAGTTTAAACACATGACCCATCTGTTCAATTTAATGCTTATAAACAAGCTTATAATAAACAAATTTCATATAATCTTTGTTAATCCAATTTTAAATATATCGAAATGAATATTGAGTTGTTTTATTTTTTATAATAATTATTCTTTATTTCACAAGGGATCAACGTGACGTAAGCAGAACATTTTATTTTCCCTAGGCCACCTGGTTCTGGGTCGTCTACATCGACGGCAAGGTAAATGAACCTGTTTCGAGATCCATCTAATAAAAACAGAACATTTGACTCCGATTTCTTCGATTTGTACCAGTTGACTGCCTTAATTCGGGCTTTGAGGCCGGAGAAGGAGCCGGCGAAGGTGACGGAGTTGGCCGTGCAATTCCGACAGGTGTTGGGGGTGCTGGAAGAGGCCTTTGCGGAGTGCGGAAAAGGGTAGTGCTTCTTCGGCGGGGAAGCCGTAGGCTACCTGGACATCTCGTTGCGTTGGAGAAGGACAAAAGCGTCAAGCTTTTGGATTCGGAGGAGCTTCCTCGGCTGGCGGAATGGGCGGAGCCGTTCCTGGAGGAGGAGGAGTCAGTGAAGGGGCTGGTGCCGGACGCCGACGAGTATCCGAAGCTATACGCAGCCACTGTAGTGAAGACGAGCGCTACTCCGGCCGCATGAGATCTTGGGAGATCATAAATGGTGTAAAATTAGGGTTTGAGAGTCAAGAATTATCCTGAAAATAATAAATTAATGTGATACGAATCAAATAAATGAAGTCCTCAAACATTTACGAATTCAAATAACAAATCTAAATCCAGTGAAAAATTCAAATCTATCCTGTTTTCGAACTCATTTATGATCTGAGTTACAGATCTTGTTTGTTTCATATGCGCGTTGGTGTAATCAATCTCTTGTGAAGGTTAACCAAGTTCAAGTTGACTCTGAGTTGAGTTTTAACATTTGATCAATATGTTTATCGACGAAAGCGAAACTTCATGTAAAAGACTAGTTTGTTTGAAAGGGAAATTGTAGTGCAATCAATCTTGTATCAGGTTGGTCACGATTGATTTGGATGTATGTGGATGGTTGAGTAGAAAATTTAAGCAAAAGTTAATCAGATACTTGATAGCGGAGAAGTCAAATTAGATCAAGATTAATCGAATAGTTAGTGGTTAAAAATCTAAGAGCGATTGAGTATAAGAAGCAAAGTCCAAATTAATTATGAAAGACCGAACACTTGCGGTTGAAAGTCCAATAAAGAGTTGGTAATGTGAAGTCCAAATGCGTTATGGAAGATTAAATACTTGACATGAGAGGTGACGTCCAAGTGAATCAAGATTAATCGAATATTTGTCAATGCAGGAAGTTCAAATAGATTAAGGAGGATCAATGTTTGACATTAGAAAAGTTCTAATAGATCATGAATGATTAAATATTAAGTACGATAAGTGAAGTTTTAAAAGATCAAAAAGAGCCAAATATTTGACATTAGACGAGAAAGAAAGTTCAAAGATGTCTAGAAGGATAATATGTTTGATAGTGATGAGATCATGATTGGTTAAAGCTGATCAAATATTAAGTAGTGATAAAGTTCTAGCATGTCAAGATTAGCCAAATACTAAGCAATAGTGAAGTCTTTATAGGTCAAAGTTGACTAGATGCTAAGTAACGAAATATCCCGATAGATCAACGTTGACTAAATAGTAATAAAAAAATCCTAATAGATTAAGGTCAACAAAATACTAGACAAATCGAAATTCAGCTTTGGTAGGATAGAAACACAGGTATTAGTCTACCATTGTGGAGTAATAATAGACTGATAAACTCTTAAATCCCGAATTAGAGGTTTGAGGGGTTTATGAATGTTTGTTGCACAACATTCATTTGATGATACTGCTTTAGTAAATAAAATATTTGAAACTTATCGGATCAATTCAAGTGACGACAATCAACCGATTGATGGTGAGGAACAATTGGCTATTGTGCTATTCTAGCGAACACAATAATCTAAACTCGAATGCATGACTTATCAATTTAGGTAGTAACATTGGATATTATTATCCCTATTAGGTGAGTTTATTTATAAGTTACACATGTAAATACAATCTAAACCTTTTAAAGTAATTTAACTTATATTTATTAGGTTTTGAATTATTAGATGTGAGTTCAAAGTGTAGAGCCTCTAGCCTAATTAGTTATATTTATGTACTGATAACATAATGGATTCCTATATAAAGAGGAGGTCCATAAGAGTTAGGGCATTATCTTGATAGAGTTCTTGGTTTTTCATTGACCTAGAGTTTTTCGGTACCGTCAACTCTAAGCCCCTTGGAAGACCTTCCTTCTTTCTTTCCACTGTCTCTTTTTTCATAGGGATTAAGCCGACGATACTAAAAATAAGAACATGACTCTTTAATCAGGTTTTTTTTATCTTTTATTATGATTTCTTATGTGATGTCATGTTTTTTTTTATGAAACTAGATCATATTTTGTGTTTTTTCTTTTCGAGTTCTTATTTCATTTTTATAATTTATACGATTAGGAGAAAATTCAAGGTTTGTCAATTGGTACTAGAGCAAAGGTCATCTCATTGATTTTACGATAATACAAATATTATATTTCATCATTTTGATAGTTTTTATTGCTAAATTAAGATTTTCTAGAGTAAAAATACACTACAAAAAAATAATTATTTAGGAACGAATTTAAAAAAAATCGTCCCAAAAAATTTAGGGACGAATTTGGCGACAAAATAATTTTCGTTGCAGATTTGCCGTCGTAAAATTCTAGGAAAAAAATCTATATTCATCCCTGAATTTGGCGAAGAAATTAATTTTTCGTCCCTAAATTTGTTGCCAAATTGCAACGAAAACAAAATTCGTCCCAAACTCTATCCCAAACTTCGTTGCCAAATTGCAACAAACAAATTCATCCCAAAATTCATTACCCAAATGAAAATTTAAACTTTGCGATGAACCTGTTTCGTTGCAGAATCTGGGACGAATAGATAAATTTGTCCCAGAATCTGAGACGAAAAAATAAATTTGTCTCAGAATCTGGGACGAAGTTGTAGATTCGTCCCAGATTTGGAGACGAATATATTTTTTCGTCCCAGATTCTGGGATGAATACAGATTCGTCCCAAAAATGTAATTTAGTTTATTTTGTAAAAAATCATTTCTCATCTCAGATTCTGGGATGAATTAGTGAATTCGTCCTTGATTTAGGGACAAATCCAATAATTCGTCCCGGATTCAGGGGCGAAACATAAAATTCATCCCTGATTTTGGGATGAATCCAAAAATTCATCCCTGATTCAGGGATGAATCAGTGAATTCGTCCCAGATTCAGGGACGAATTTATTTTGGGACGAATTCACTGATTCATCTCAGATTCAAAGATGACTTGGAGGGTACCGCACATTAAGGGTATTAACATCCAATGAGCGTAGTGAACTAAGATATTCCAATGATATCTCTAATACAATTGAAGGAGCTACCACTGAAATTGAGGTATTATCTTATATTGATAAGCAAATACCTCAACCACTTCAAACACAAGTGCCTTTAAGGCGATCTACAAGGGAAAAGAGAACTATGAATTCTCATGATTATATTTATCTCCAAGAGCATGATTTTGACATATGATTGGAAAGTGATCCTATATCATTCCAAGAAGTTAAACAATGTTTTCACCCGAAAGGTGGATTAACGCTATACAAGAAGAGTTGAAGTTTATGGTAAACAATGACATTGGGAACTTGTTGAATTGCCTGAAAGTTCAAAACCCATTGGTTGTAAATAGATATTTAAAACCAAACGTGATTCAAAGGACAATGTCAAAAAATATAAGACTTGTCTTGCTGCCAAGGGATTCACTCAAAAGGAAGACATTGATTACAAAGAGACTTTCTCACCCATGTCGACGAAAGACTCCTTTAGGATAATCATGATACTTGTAACTCATTATGATTTAGTGTTACACCAAATGGATGTAAAAATTATATTCCTCAATGGAGACATAGAGGAATATATATATGGTGCAACAGGAGAACTTTGAGTCCTTAGATTCAAAGCACCTAGTATGTAAATTAAAGAAGTCTATTTATAGTTTGAAATAGGCGTCCCATCAATGGAATCAGAAATTTGATCAAGTGGTTACCTCATTTAGATTTAACGAAAAGTTAATCAGTACATATATGTCAAATTCAGTGGGAGGAAATTTATTATATTTATTTTGTACGTGAACGATATATTGCATGAGAGCAATAGTAAGGGGTTGTTGCATAAAACCAAGTTATTTCTATCAGGTAAATTTGAAATGAAAGATCTTGGTGAAGCATCCTTTGTTTTTGGTATACAGATCTGTCGTGATCATTCAAGAGACATTCTTGGACTCTCACAACAAGTATATATTGAAATGATGCTTATAAGGTATGACATGTACAACTGTACACTTGGTGACACACTTGTGTCAAGAGTGACAAGTTTAGCTTATATCAGTGTCCATAGTTTAAACTTGAAATAAAGAAAATGAAACAATTCTCATATGTGTCAGTAATAGAAAGTCTCATATGTGTACAAGTTTGTACTCAACTAGATATAACGTTTATAGTTGGAATGTTAGGCAGATATGTTAGTAACCCAGGACCGTCTCAACAAGAAAGTGGTAAAGAGAGTGATGCAGTATTTGTAAAGAACTAAAGAACATATATTTATGTATCGGAGGTCAAATCACCTAGAGATGATTGGTTTTCAAATTTCGATTTTGTTGGATGCTTAGATAGTTACAAGTCTACTTCAGGCTATATTTTCATGTTTGCTAGAGGGGATATATCTTAGAAGGGCGTCAAGCAGACACTAGTAGATACTTCTACTATGGAGGCAGAGTTGGTATATAGCATGCTACGAGCATCCAATCATGGGATTTGAATGCAAAACTTATCACAACATTGCAGATTGTTGATGAAATTGACAAATCACTAAGGATCTATTGTGATAATAAAACCGCAGAACTTTATGCCAAGAACAATCATAGTTCGTCGAAGTCTAAGCACATTACATCAAGTTTTTAGCAGTTAAAGAAAGAGTTCAGAGTTGTCAAGTTATTGTAGAGCATATCAACACAAATTTTATGTTGACATATCTACTCACCAACTGCTTGGTAGCTAAGGTGTTTTATGTGTATGTTTTAGATATGGGAGTTCTTCTTATAAAAGAAGAATTCATCTAGTTGATATTTGTATTTATTCTATTGCTCTATTTTAATAAACACAAATATTTTATTTTGATTATTGTATGTACTTAAAGTTTAAAACATTAATGAAAATTTATATGTTTATTTGACACTCTGAATATGATATCATGATTTACTAGTGTTGTTTAGTATTTAGTGTTGGTAAATATGATACAAATTCCTTGTAGAATCATAAAGTTTGGATCATGATTTGCTATTGCAATTTAGCATAAAGTATTTACAGATATGATCAACCCTTTTAGGTTACTTTAGACCAGTTAAAAATTCGGCATACACTGATCATATTTCATGAAATTTCTATTCTATACATCCACATCTTGATCTATGTCATTAATGACATTGGTATTGTGATTATTGTTGGGATTTATTACGATTATATACAGTAATTATGACTTCTTTAGTCATATACCAATGAAGTTAATGAACAAAATTGTTTATAGAAGTATCTTATACTAATAAAATTTGATATCAATTAAAGTTTTACTTATATTTCATATACAACTCATATATAGCCCAAGTGAGAAATTGTTGGATATTATTATTCCTATTATGTGAGCTTATTTGTAAGTTACAGATGTAACTACTATCAGAGTTGTAAGATTGCAAACATAGTCCCATATTAAAAATACATGGGAAAAATATAGGCTTATAAGAGAAAGATATCTCCATTAGTATGAGACCTTTTGTGTAAGCCATAAATAAAATCATGAGGGCTTAAGCTCACCCATAGTGGACAATATCATACTATTGTAGAGATATCTAAATTCTTTTGGTTATAATAATTGGTATTAGAGCTCGGACTGACAGAAGGTCTAATCGCCGATTATGCACATGAATTATGGTCTAATCGAGCCATACGAGTGGAATATTAACCTCGAACAAAGAAAGTGGAGGTTCCCATGTACGGATCAAGAGGACTAGACACCATGCAGAAGTCCTAGTAAGTCAGTTCGACCAAGGGGCAGAAGACCTGGTGGGTCGAGGATCGAACATTAAACGGATAGGATTTCCTCTTGAGGGGGGATGGTTGGGATTGCAGATTGCAAATACAGTCCCATATTGAAAATATATGAGAAAGATCATGATCTTATAAGGAAAGATATCTCAATTAGTATATGGTCTTTTAGGTAAAGTCCAAAAATAAAACCATGAGGACTTAGGTCTAAAATGGACAATATCATCAGATTGCAAATATAGTCCATATTGAAAATACATAAGAAAGATCATGAGTTTATAAGGGAAAGATATCTCATTTGGTATAAGGTCTTTTGGGTAAAGCCCAAAAATAAAACCATGAGGGCTTATGCCTAAAGTATATTGGTGCAATCTTTATTAGGTCAGGATTAACCTAGTTTGACTAGACTCAGGTGAGTTTATGTTTGGTAAGCTTAAGTTTCGATGTTTGATAATGATGTTTGAATATCGTGTGAGTCAAGTGGGTCAAGGTTGACTGGAGACTTAACTGAGAAAGACCTAGTGCGACTAGGTGTTGGGGCAATCGACCCAAGTATGATCTGGAGGATCATGAGTTTTGATGTGTGTGTCAATTTAAGTTAGGGTTGTATTGTGTTCTAATATGTGTATGTGAGTGTGCAGATTTGCAAGTACACATAGACTTGGTTGGATGTCTTCAGGTGAAGGGTGGCATGGAGGCAAGTTGTGGGCTTGTGTGCGCATCCGAGGGACCATGGATAAAGCAGGTACGATGAGCCAAGGGAAGCGGACTTTGATGCGTACGTGAAGGATAGCATGGAGGCAAGCCGCGGGCTTGTGTGTGTATCCAAGGGACGAGGGCCAAAGTCAAAGAGGGCTTGAAGGTGACAGATCGAGGCTGCTAGAGCTGAGACAATGAGCCGAGGGATGCGGACTTCGAGGTATGCATGAAGGATGGCATGGAGGCAAGCCGAGGGCTTGCGTGCGCATCTAAGGGACGGGAGCCGAAGATGAAGAGGGCGTGAAGGCAACAGATAGAGACTGCTAATTGAAGAGTCAACCAGGTTGTAAGGGTCCGAGTGTGAGTGTTTGTACTCGAGAACTAAGCCGGGAGGGTTCGAGTGCAGAGAGAAATGTACTCGGGAAGTGTAACCATAGGCTTAGAGAAGGACCAGTCGACTGCCCCAGGGGCAGTCGATTGGTAATGGATGGAGATTCAAACGGTTGGCTTGCAACGTTCGAATCTGAGTGGGACCAGTCGACTGCCCCTGGGGCAGTCGACTGGTGGCAGCCATTTATGACCCGAGCTCTATTTAAGCGAGCTCGTTTCAGGCCTTTCTTCCTTAGCGAAACCTGCTTGGATAAAGCTGGTTAGTAGCTGTTGTTGCTCAGATAGTGTCTAGAAGTTATGGTGAGGTTTCTCCACCCACAAGAAGATACGAGATCTAGCCGGAGGTGCTCCGAGGAATCATCCACCGACGGATTTGGGATCACCCACCTTACAAGCAGCTGTGGAGTAGGAGTTTTATCTCCGAACCACGTAAATATGTGTGTTCCTTCTTCGTTAGGTTTTTGTTTTATTTAGTATATTTGACGGACCCAAAATGAGCTGTCACGAAAGTGGGTTTCAAATTTAAATGTATATGAATGCTGGAAACCCTTTTTGCAATCAAAATATGAAAACGTAGTAAAGGGGCCACAGGTCGTATTTTTCCTCGGGACTAGTTGAAGTTGTTTGATTCTAGCTCGTGTTTATGTGTCGTTTGTGAATTTTGGGTTTCGAATGTGATTTGGGTTTTGGGTTTCAATCTGAAATGAAATCGCAATAAAATACAAGATGCATGCCACCAAAACTTGATACGCAAGGAATAAAGCTTATGTGCCAAGATGATGCTAAGTGCCAAAACTGTGATTGACCATTCCAAATTGAAACTAATTACTTCAACTTGGAAGACAATGCTATTAGTGAAGTGCTAGCCTGAATTAAGAAAGAATTTCAGCAATGAATGCAGCAAATCAGAAATGAACTTAGTACAGATTTCAAATACAAGAATTTAGCACATGAAGCAGAGATGAAGCATCAAACCAGCTGCAAAATCAAACAAACAACTGATATGCAGAAATAGCAGTTTAATCTCGACTTGGATGCAAATTCAAACAAGCATCTGATTCCAAATGCAATGAAATTCGAACGCAAAGCTTCCTTGATGCAAACTTCAGCAATTACAACTAAAAATTGCAGAAATAACTTGAGTTGCAGAATTGAAATTGAAATGCAGAAATGGAGACTTAGCTGCAGAATTGGAAATTCAGCAATCAGTTGATACAAAGATTCCAGAACAGGACACAAGGGCTGCTATACAAAAACTGATGCTAACTCAGCAATTTGATACAAAGATAGGAACTAACAATTTAAACTGCCGGTCATGAAACTGAGTTCCAAAAACAAAAGATGTGCAGTGACTAACTGCTCATTACTGAAACAAACTGATTTCAAATGAGTTGAATTGTTATTTGATACAAGATAAGAACTAAAAGCCGGATATGCAGAAATTAAATCTGATTTTCAGAATCAAGGTTGCGCAGAAACAAACTCTGAGTTGCAAGAACCAAATGCAGGGGGGTTTAACCTCAATCTGAATACAACTACAAACAGATCAAAATGACATTCGAATGCTCCAATCTAATATGCAAGAAGGATTCAGAAAACTGATGTGCAGGATGAACAATTCAGAACTAAAACTAAACTCACAGGGATGCAAATTGATACACCATCATGGAAATTGATACGCAACCAACTAGGCTAAACCTTAGAACTGAAGTAAATGCAAACCAGATGATCAGACTGTAAGTATTTTCTCAGGCCTAAAGTTCAAATGAGATGTAGTAAATCCAAGGTTTTCTTGACACAAACTTTGCAAACCTGTAAACTGAAGCTTGATGTGCAGGAAATAAAATGAAATGCAGAAATACTACGCTAAACAACAACTAAGAGATAAAACTAAAAGTGAACAACTTAATTCAACTAAATTATCACACTAAGTGCGAAATAAGCTAAGGAATTCAGAACTAAAGCGAATTTGCAGAGAAGAAACTGGCACGCAGCTGAACAATTTGATACGCAACAGGAGAAAACTGCCGAGATGATACACATGTTGGTGCAGAAAACACCAAAGTCAAACCTGTGTTTTGATAATGGCAACAGGGTACAAAAGTTAAGTCTTATTTGTGATCTAACAATATTTACTGAGTGTGCAGGATAAAAATCCTAGCGAAGGACTGCTAGGCACTGGCAAAGGAATGCCAGAGTCAAAAGCCCTAGCGAAGGACTGCTAGGCGCCATGCGAAGGACAGCTTGGAACTGAAGCCCTAGCGAAGGAATGCTAGGCACCGGGCGAAGGACAGCTCGGCATCCAAGACCTGGCAATGGACCGCCAGGTAAAAGTCCAACCAGAGGAACGGTTGGCATCAGGTAAACTCTCCCGGGAGGAGTAGGTGAGGACGCGTTCCCCGTCGAGGGAACAGTAGGCGTCGGTTCGACCTAGGGTTCCATTTTGGAAACCCAAAGTCAGAACAAAGACAGCTAAGGCTGTATAATCTTATGTTTTACTGCTTTATGTTGTTTTCGGACTAACCCTGGACGCAGAATCAAAGGAATGAGTGTCTGCAGCTCAGAGAGCCTCAATGGAGTGAGGCAGCAGCTGAGTAGGGCGCCCTGAGCGTCCAGGGCGCCCCCAAGGTGAAGATGAAACAAATGAAGCAAAAAGGAGCCTCGGCTGAATACTGGTCGGGGCGCCCCAGCGCCCAGGGCGCCCCCAGCGCCCAGGGCGCCCCCAGCGCCCAGGGCGCCCCCAGCGCCCAGGGCGCCCCCAGCGCCCAGGGCGCCCCCAGCGCCCAGGGCGCCCTCAGCAGTCAAGGCGCCTCGCGCCTAAGCCAGCGAAGCCAAACACCTTTATCCAGCCGAGATGCCCGCGCGGAAGGAGTCAAGCAGGGCGCCCCCCAGTGTTAAACCCCATCCCTATTCGAGTGGGATAGAGGTTGACCGAGCGAATCTCGGATCACGTGACACGTGGGGGGGGGGGGCGCCCCCAACGTCCAGGGCGCCCCGAGGTGCTATAAATAGCACCCAACGCCCAGGCTTCCAACAATAACTTCCAATCAACGCTTCTACGCTCTTCCGCTCTCGCGCCTTGCTCCGGAAACCTCCCAACTCGAGCCGACGACGTCCCGCTGCTCCGAAAAAGTCAACCTTCATCGGACGTCGGTAAAAAGAAGAGCTTTCTTTTTGTTAAGTTTACTATACTGAATTTGTAAATCAATATTTGTAAACTTTCATTGCGCCTCATATTGAATTGCCCAAAGTAAATGGTCAACGACCGTGGGCCTTGGAGTAGGAGTCGACCTAGGCTCCGAACCAAGTAAAACCACCTGTGTCTGTGTGTGTTTGTAATTTTAATCTTCCGCTACGCATTCTCTTTTTAAATCCGAACGATTTCCGATATTCACCCCCCCTTTATCGGTTCTCTCGATCCAACAACGCAAGCTATTAAATAGAGAAATAAACTGAAATTAAATTCGATTTATCACTAACAAATTCACTAAACTACTTAACTTGAAGATTTAAAACCTAATTAAGGGCAGAAACAATTAAACAAACTAAACTAAACATTCTGAACAGAGACAGTATCTAAACCAAGTGCAGAAATAAAATTTACAGCTAAATCAACTGAAATTAGCTAAAGAACTAAGCCTCAATCCTCCCTAAGCTCAAAATCTTCTTGGTCGTCAAGCAAGAGCTGGCTTCGAACCCCTAGGCTCAGCAAATCAGTGGAAAACAGCTTCAATCCATCAATTCTGCTCAAACTACTTCAGCTGGGAGAATTCCGATCTGAACTCTTCAATCTCGATTTGTTGAGCTGCGATGATGATTTGGAGACGTCCTGAGCTCACCTGAGAACCCCTACAAGTGGCTCAGATCGTCGGAAATGGGTTGTAGCCAAGATTTCAGTGCTCGGACCACAGATGATGCCGAAACCCTCAAACACCTCTGTCCGGATGAAATTTGAGCTGAAATCTCAATCGAAACTGTCTTCCAAGGATTCAAATGATGATCAAATGGAGAAATTGAGGGGTCACGCCTTCTTGGATGAAGAAAAACTTGAAGAACTGAAGAACTATCGAAGACGAAAGCTACTGCGGTGAAGACGCGACGACGGCTGAAGGCTGCGGTGAGTTTGATTAAATACTTATCAGTGGACGGTCCAGATTGATTTGGATGAATCCAACGGTTGATCTTGCTCTGATCTGACCCAAACTTTCCAGATGTTGATCAATGGTCAGGATCTGCCTCGTGGTAGCTCGGATCCTCCAGATGTGAACGGATGGTCCAAATCATCCTAATATTTGAATGGACGATCTAGAGCCCTCCGAGCTTGATCCAACGGTTGATTGAGCTCTGATTGGGATAAAACCTTCAGATCTTGATCAGAGTGCTTGATCAACCCTAACCCTAGCTCGGATTGCTTCAGATGATCCCGGATGGCTCAGATCTAGCCGCTTTTGAATCGGACGGCTCGGATTAATTGTAAGCTTGATAATTCGATCCGCTTCCACTTCCGACTCAAGTTTGACCCAGTATGCCCTAGGTCCATGAACCTTTCATGCCTACAAAATAGATCAAAAATTTAGTGGCCAATTGATCCAAATATGTGTAAATTTGTAATTAAGTCCAAAATAAGAGAAAGTTTCAAAACCTAGGGTAATTTCACAATTAAGCAATAAAAACTTAGGTCAAACATGGATTTTAGAAATTAAAATAATCAACAAAATGATATTTATCAATATTCCGCTTGCGCACTAACGATTATAGGAAGATAACTGAAAGAAGCTATTCACCCCCCTCTAGCTTGGCGATCATGATCTAACAAGTGGTATCAGAGCCAAGGTCCGCTCTTGTTGGAATAACCGCCAAAAGAGCACAAGCTAGAGGAAATGATGATGGAAGACAAGTTGGGTGATGATATCAACACTCTACCTCCATATGATCATGAAGATTTTGACCATTGGAGGACAAGAATGAAGACTTGGCTTGGAATGGATTGGGAGTGCATGGTGGTGCTAGAAGAACCATTCGAGATTCCAAGAGACAAGCATGGGAAAAAGCTCTGACCTAGATATTGGACTAAGAAGCAACAAGCCCAATCTAGGGTAAATGAGCAGGTGATTGGTATATTAAGTAATATTTTACCTAATAATGTGTTGAGTGGTGTAGGTGAATACAAAAATGCATATGAGTTGTGGAACAAGTTGGAAGAATTTCATGAGAACTCTACACAAGATCAAATAGTGGAAGAGCCCAAAGAAATAAGTTCAATGGTCGAAGAGGGGGAAAAAGAAAAGGAATTGTCAACCTCATCAAGTGAAGAGACACAATCAAGTGAAGAGACACAATCAAGTAAAAGATCATCTACCTCATCAAGAGAAGAAGAAGAGGTATCAACTTCAAGGATTGAGGGGGAGGAGAGGCTCTCATCCATACCGGAGCAAGAAAAAGCTCCAACCTCCACCAAAGCAAAATCAAAGGATCATATCATATGTTTTGGATACAACAAGAAGGGGCACTACAAGGACAAGTGTCCATTAGGTAAGGAGGTAAATCCTAAACCCGGGTCCATTCATTTTAAATCTAACATGGGTTGTAGGGAAAAGAAAGAAAGGAAGCACATTAGGTGCTATACTTGTGGAGAGCTAGGATATTATCACACTCAATGTCCAAGAAAAGGAGAGCTCAAGAAGATGGAGCATTTGAGAAGATGGGAAAAAGAAGAAAAGAGGAGAAGCTCACATCAAGGGGAAGCTACAAGGGTAAGGGAGGTAATCCCTAACTTTACATATGCTCCAATGCTTTTATGAATGTTAGAAATAATAATAATTGCTTGCCTATGCATACTTTTGGCTTTAAATATCATGATAAAAATAGAAATACTATTGCGTGCCAAAATACTAAAGAATCCATGGTTCATGATAAATCTAGGGTCTCTAGACCTAAGGATCAAGACATCAATCCTTAGAAAGGGAGACACATGCATAGAAAAATAGGTAGATCTAGGAATGATCATAATGGACATGATGATACTAAGGTTAGAAACTTAGAAAAGGAAAAAAAAAATCAAATTTTAAGGACAAAACTTGATAAATTAGAAAATAATCTAGATAGACTAGCAAATGATCAACACCTTAGAAATGGTCCAAGGGATTGAGTGTGATACCAAATGATTAGAGGGTCCAAGGGATTGAGTGTGATACCAAACTCATTAGAAGGTCCAAGGGTTAGAAACCCACAACTCATTAGAGGGTCCAAGGGATTGAGTGTGATACCAAATGATCAACACTTTAGAAATGGTAAGCCAGGACTAGGATACCAATCTAGGGGGTTAAATGTTAGTGAAAAGTCATATTCGAGGATGCCCTATGACTATAGCAAAGAAAAGGTCATTTAAAGGAGAAAAGAAGGACTTGATCAAGAAGAAGGAATATAGAGTTAAAAGAGTTATAGTTGAAGGTCAAGAAGCACCGGAGGTACACCGATGTAGTCTTGCCTTTGTAAATGAGTCACCTAGGGAGATGATTTGGGGTAAGATCTCAAGGGAGAGCTCTAGAGATCAAAATGAGATCTATGGTCAATGGATCTCAGGAGGATTTCTTCAAGAAGATTAGATGAATTTAGGGATGTGCCAAAGGATTTGGAAGACTCATTTGAGTCTTAATCCTAGAGAATTGGAACACTAAAAAGAGATTTATGGAGGAAAAGATGAAAATAGGATCATATTGTACGATCACGTGCGTTGCTAGAGGGGGGGTGAATAGCAACTTTTCAGAGTTTTCTCTACAAAATGGTTAGCGCAATGCAAGCAAAAACAATAAGAAAATAAGAGAATCAACGCTAACAGGGAGATTTACTTTGTATCCACCCCGAGGGGTGACTAATCCAAGGATCCACACGGTTGCACACTCTCCACTATGAAAACCTCCTTCAAAGGTGGAGAAACCTTTACAAACTTTGTCTTCTTCCTCTTTACAAGTTGCGATGAAGAGCGAGAGGAAGATCTGATCACACGGGGCACGAGCAACACTTCAGTACAGTGAAAAGTCATACTGTTCACGTGCAGAAAAGCCCCCCTTTTATAAGAGAATAGGACAGCTTCGCAAGCAGTCCATCCCCGCACCAGTCGACTGCCCCTGGGGCAGTCGACTGGCCTAGCATTAATTGCTAGCCAACGGCTAGTTTCGGGGAGGACCAGTCGACTGCCCTAAGGGCAGTCGACTAGTCCGAGGCTGAAAACTTTCTGTGAGTTTTCACAGTCGACTGCCCTTTGGCCAGTCGACTGCCCAGCCTCTCCACTCACTTACAGTCACTCCGAACACTCTCCTTCACGTGTCCCTTCAGGTTTGCTCCATTGGCTTGCCCCTTGAAGTCTTCTTCCTCTGGCTATCGTCCCTCGGATGCGCACACAAGCCTTCCCTTGGCTTGCCTCCATGCCACCCTTCACGTGTGCCCTTGAAGTCCACTTCCCTGCTTACCCTTGGAGTCCACTTCCCTGCTTACCCTTGGAGTCCACCTCCCTCGACTCTCGTCCCTCGGATATGTTCTCCATGTGTGATTCTCTAAGTCCTACAAACTCAATCACATATATCAAATACAACATAACACCCTAACCTTAAACTTATTGGCACACACATCAAAACTATGATCTTCCTGATCGTTCTTGGGCCGATTGCCTCAACAATCTCCCCCTTTTTGATGTGTGGCAATATGTTTAAGTTTAGGGATAAAATACCAGTCAACAATAACAATAAATAATAGTAGCAATTGAAAATATAAGACATAGCCAACCTAAGAGGAACCTCCCCCTAAACCCATGTCTTCTCCCATTTTCAATTCTAATAATAATCCAAGTTAAGTTTCAAACCTAACTTAACAACAAGCATTAGTAATTAAAAACATGTAAGACATAGTAAAATCTAAGAGGTAACCTCCCCCTTAATCTATGCCTTCATCTATTTTTAATCATAATCCAAGATTTTAACTTAAACCACCCATTTTAAGCTAATAATCTAACTTAAACCACCCATTCTCCCCCTTTGACACCATCAAAAATGATTGCCCCAAGCAACCTTAACCCATGGCATCAAATGAGAGAAATTCAATTTCTGAAAATAACTTAGCAGGCTGAAATCAGGCGTGGGCAGTCGACTGATACTCTGTCAGTCTCAATTTTCAGCTTCTGAGTTGAAATTCAGAAACCTCCCAGAAATTCCAGAAAATTTCAAAAATTATAAAAATTTACAGGCATGTTTGAAATAATATACTCTATCAAGAAAAAATATCAGTTCTTATAAAATTTTAAACATGCTTGACTTTTGACCAAACTTCAAAATTGTTGAAAACCACTAAGTTTGTATCAATATCTCAACCTAGTTTTGCATTCATATTTCTTCTAAGCTCATGACAAAACATATAAGACATGAAATAATTTTCAAATGTTTAAAATGTCCAACCATGATCTTTGGGCAAAGTGTCCATTAATTAAACACTTGCTTTCCCCATGGTTGGTCTATTTTTCATATTTTGATACTTTTAATGATTCAACACTATGCCATAAGCATAAGTGAACCAATTGTATCATCCTAATGGATCAAGCACACTTTTCACAATCTATTACCACAAGGTTCATCCTATACTTCTACAAAACACATTCCAAGGCCTCTTCTTAGGGATGTAAATTCTGATTCGGGAAGAGACTTGGTAAAAATGTCGGTAAGGTTTGACTTGGACTCAACATAGTGTAATTCTATGTCTCCCCTTGCCACATGCCCCTAATGAAGTGATGTTTTACTTCAATGTGTTTTGTCCTAGAATGGTGAACCGGATTCTTAGTCAAATTGATTGTACTTACATTATCACACAAGACTTTGACCTTGGAATAATGTAACTCATAATCTTCTAAGGTGTGTATGATCCAAAGTAGTTGGGAAACACAACCACCCATTGCCACATATTCGACTTCCGTTGTTGATAGGGCAACACATGGTTGTTTCCTACTACTCCAACTAACTAAGGAAGACCCAAGGAATTGACACCCTCCACTAGTACTCTTCCTATCTAGCTTACATCCCGCATAGTCTGAGTCGGTGTATCCAATAAGATCAATATTAGGGGTTCTAGGATACTAAAGCCCGACATTGAGAGTACCTTTTACATATCTTAGGATCCTCTTCACTACCACTAAATGGGACTCTTTGCCACATGATTGGTACCTTGCACACATACCTACCGCAAAAAGTATATCGGGCCTACTTGCGGTTAGGTACAATAGACTTCTAATCATGCTCCTATATTGCTTTGAGTCTACCATTTTCCCTTCAATATCACTATCCATTTTCACATTGGTTCCTATAGGTGTAGATGCTACCTTAGTATTTTCTAGGCCAAATTTCTTTAGCATTTCCTTAGCATACTTAGTATGAAAGACATGTGTTCCTTCACTTATTTGCTTAACTTGTAGTCCTAAAAAGAAGGTTAGCTCTCTCCTACAAGACTCATCTCAAATTCATCTTCCATATATTTGATAAATTCTTGTAGAAAGTCATTATTTGTTGACCCAAAAATGATATCATCTACATACACTTGGGCAACAAATATGTCCTTATCCTTAGATTTTAGGAACAAAGTTGAGTCAATTGTTCCTCTCCTAAACCCCTTAGACACTAAAAATGAAGAAACCCTTTCATCCCAAGCCCGGGGAGCTTGTTTTAGTCCATATAAGGCTTTTCTCAATTTGTAAACGTGTATTGGATAGTTAGAGTCCTCAAACCCGAGGGGTTGTTCTACATAGACCTCTTCCTTAATGACCCCATTAAGGAATGCCGACTTCACATCCATTTGATGAAGTGTGAAACTCATGTGAGCGACATAAGCTAGTAGAATTCTAATGGTCTCTAATCTTGCTATGGGGGCATAAGTCTCATCATAGTCTAGTCTCTCAACTTGGTTAAACCCCCTAGCTACCAACCTAACCTTGTTCCTAGTGATTTTGCCTTGATCATCTAGTTTGTTTCTAAAGACTCATCTTGTAGTTACAATGGTGCAATCATTGGGCCTAGGAACCAACTCCCAAACCTCACTTCTCTCAAATTGATTTAGCTCTTCTTGCATTGCTAAAACCCAATCTACATCCCCTAATGCCATATCAATAGATTTAGGTTATAATTGAGAAATTAAGGTGATTTGACTAATTTGGTCTCTAAAATAGGACCTAGTCCTTACCCCTTGAGTGACATCACCCACTATTTGGTCAATAGGGTGATCTTGGTGATGTCTCAAGGGCCTAGAGGTTATGGGTTCATTGACTACATGTTCCTCATCCTCTAGGGTACTTTTTCCTCCCCATTGATCATTGCCCTCCAAATGCAGGTCTTGGATTCTTTGGGCAAGGGGTTGACATTCTTCTATGTCCTTATCAATTGAGGCTTTCCTAGGGTAAGTATGTGTAGATTCATCAAAATCAACGTTTGAAGACTCCTCAATTACCTTGGTCCTTTTGTTGTAGACCCTATAACCCCTACTAGTGGATGAATAACCAACTAAAATTCCCTCATCCACTTTTGACTCAAATTTCCTTAGGTCATCCTTGGTATTCAAAATATTAACCTTACATCCAAAGGCCCTAAAGTAGTGGACTTGTGGAATTCTCCCATTCCACAACTCAAAGGGGGGTTTACCTAAGAACCTATGTACCAAAACCCGATTTTGAATGTAACAAGCGGTATTAACCGCTTCGGCCCAGAAATAGCTAGGAAGGGAGTATGCATTAAGAATAGTCCTAGCAGCTTCTTGTAGGACTCTATTTCTCCTTTCAACTACATCATTTTGTTAAGGAGTCCTTGGGCATGAAAATTCATGCTTATACCTATTTTCTACACAAAATTGTGAGAAGCTTGAGTTTTGAAACTCCCCATCGTGGTCACTCCTAATTCGGTTAATCTTTAGGTGTTTTTCATTCTCTACCCTCTTACTAAAGCCTATAAAGATTTCTAAGGTATCGTCCTTATGTTTCAAAAAGAGCACCCATGTAAATCTAGAAAAGTCATCTACAATGACTAAATAATATTTACTCCTTACTAGTGAGGGAGTACTATGACAATCAAAGAGGTCAATATGCAAAAGCTCTAAAGGTAAAGTAGTGGTGGTTAGGGTTTTACCTTTGTGTGATGATTTTGATTGCTTACCCTCTTGGCATGCATCACACAATTTGGTCTTCTCATACTTGATCATAGGAAGCCCCTTCACCAACTCCTCGGCCACTCTTGTAATGCTCCTCATGTTGACGTGCTCAGGTCTTTGGTGCCACAACCACCCTTCTTCTTCTTTAGACATAAGACACTTAGGCAAATGGTTAGAAGCATAAGCAAGATCAAGATAATAAAGGTTAGCCTCTCTATACCCTTCTAGTATGACATTATCGGACCCATTTTGTTTAATAAGACATTTTCTAGCATGAAATTCAACCCTAAGGCCCGCATCACATAACTGACTTACACTAAGTAAATTAAATTTCATGTCTTTAATTAGAAGTACTTTGTGGATAGAGATTGTAGGAGATATCTCAATGGTGCCCCTACCAATAATTTTGAGTTTCTGACTATTTCAAAGGAAACCGTCCATTCTCTTAGGTAGTTTATAGTGGTGAACTTGCTCACATCTCCGGTCATATGTCTTGAGCATTCACTATCTACTATCCACATGTTTGAGGCATCCTTGACTCTTACCTATACAACATGGAAAATGCAATCTTTTGGTACCCAAATTTTCGATCCACAAGCATCATTTAAAAATTTCTTTGGTACCCAGGCCTTCTTGATGTTTCCCTTAGCCCCTTGCCTCCTAGATGTACCATTTCTACCCATGAGTGAGACAAAGGCCACTTCCTTAGTCTTTGGCCTATATCCTAACCCGGCCTTGTTATAGACGGCTCTTTGATTGTTTATTATCATGTTAAGGTTACTAGAGCCGACTTGAAACTTTCTAAGTACCTTGGTTAGGTCTTCTACCTTTTTCCTTAGTTCCTTATTTTCATTTTCAAAGCATGAATCATGTGTCATAAAAGAACAAGCATGCAAGTCTTCCTTAAGTTTTGTAGATTCTACTCTAAGCATGACAATTTCATCTTTCAAGTCCTTAATTTTACTTCTAGCTTTAGGTAAGTCCATATTGGTACTAGAAATAATTTTAACCAAGGTAGAGGAGGGTAAGCTATATACCTCACTTACCGACGCCTCTGATTCGGATGATGATGATGAGCCACTTTCTTCTTCACTACTTGAGCTTCTCTCATCATCTGATAACTCTGAGTGGTCCACTCCTATAAGAGCAAAATGGGACACTTGCTCTTCTTCATCCTCCGAGGATGATGGATCATCCCAAGTCGCTTTGAGATTGGTGACACTCTTCTACTTTCCTTTTGACCTCTTCTTGTCACTCCTCTTCTTTTCTTCCTTCTTTTCTTCCCTTCTCTTTAGTTGGGGGCACTCATTCTTCATGTGTCCCTCTTGGTGGCAGTTGTAGTAGATAATGTCTTTTGCCTTGCTCTTACTCTTGGATCCTTTCCTGACATAAGACTTGTTAGAAAAACTTTTAAATGCCCTATGTATCTTTCTTACCATGAAGGCCTCTTGGTCACTATCCATAGAGGCGCTGGACTCCTCTGAGTCGGATGAAGAGGAGTATACCACCTTCTTCTTCTCCTTCTTCTTCTTCTTCTCCTTTTCTGCAATGAAAGCTATACCTTTCTCTTTGGCCGAAACATTAGCTTGCTCATGTAATTCGAACTCACAAAATAGATCATCTAATTTTACTATTGAAGTATCCCTTGACACTTTGTAGGCATCAACCATTGATTCTCACAAGGTTGTTCTCGGGAAGGATTGTAGAACGTACCTTACAAGATCCTGATTTTCAACTTTCTCTCCAATCACATGGAGTTCGTTGATGATCTCCTTTACCCTTCCATGCAATTGGCTCACGGTCTCGTTGGTCTTCATGGACAGGGATTGGAGTTAGGCAACGAGTAGGTCCTTCTTTGCCATTCTTGACTCGTTGGACCCTTCATTGAGTTCAACGAGTTTTTCCCATAATTCTTTGGTGCTCTTGAACGTCCCCACTTTGTTGAGTTGCTCCTTTGAGAGCCCGCACTGAAGTGTGGTGGTGGCCTTTGCGTTGGCTTACGCCTTCTTCATAACTTCCTTCGACCATGCTCTAATAGGTAATGGCTCTCCTCTTTCGTCGACGGGTGCATCAAATCCATCTGCAACACTTATTCAGTTTTCAATATCGTTCATCAAATAGTATTGCATTCTACCTTTCCAGTATGCGAAGTCATTCCCGTCGAAGATGGAGGCCTTGCCGTGCTGTATCCCTCTTGAAACGCCATTTACTTTTACTCCGGTCGACGATGAGTTCTCCCGAAGCGAACCGGCTCTAATACCAATTGTACGATCGCGTGCGTTGCTAGGGGGGGTGAATAGCAACTTTTTGAAGTTTTCTCTACAAAATGGTTAGCGCAATACAAGAAAAAATAATAAGAAAATAAGAGAGTCAAAGCTAACAGGAAGATTTACTTGGTATCCACCCCGAGGGGTGACTAATCTAAGGATCCACGCGATTGCACACTCTCCACTATGAAAACCTTCTTCAAAGGTAGAGAAACCTTTACAAACTTTGTCTTCTTCCTCTTTACAAGTTGCAATGAAGAGCGGGAGGAAGATCTGATCACACGGGGCACGAGCAGCACTTCAGTACAGTGAAAAGTCGTACCGTTCACGTGCGGAAAAGTCCCCCTTTTATAAGAGAACAGGACAGCTTCGCAAGCTGTCCAGCCCCGCACCAGTTGATTGCCCCTGGGGCAGTCGACTGACCTAGCATTAATTGCTAGCCAATGACTAGTTTCGGGGAGGACCAGTCGACTGCCCTAAGGGAAGTCGACTGGTCCGAGGCTGAAAACTTTCTGTGAGTTTTCGCAGTCGACTGCCCTTTAGCCAGTCGACCGCCCAATCTCTCCACTCACTTACAGTCACTCCGAACACTCTCCTTCACATGTGCCTTCAGGTTTGCTCCCTTGGCTTGCCCCTTGAAGTCTTCTTTCTCTGGCTATCGTCCCTCGGATGCGCACACAAGCCTTCCCTTTGCTTGCCTCCATGCCACCCTTCACGTGTGCCCTTGAAGTCCACTTCCTGGCTTGCCCTTGGAGTCCACCTCCCTCGGCTCTCATCTCTCGAATATGTTCTCCATGTGTGATTCTCCAAGTCCTGCAAACTCAATCACACATATCAAATACAACATAACACCCTAACCTTAAACTTATTGACACACACATCAAAACTATGATCTTCCTGATCATTCTTGGGCCGATTACCACAACACATATTGGGTAGAAATTGGTATTTAATGTGTAAACATCATATAACTCAGTGTTAGGAATGTATTATGGTTAGGTATGGGAAGATACATCAAGGAGAGGTCAAAACTAGAACTTTTGGATAAGTATAAATGACATAATTTAGGTAGGGTTGGATTTCATGCCAATCATGGGTTCAGGAGTAGATTTGTTTAAAAATATATTTTTTCTAAGTAAACATAGGTTCCATAAACCTCTCCACAAAATTTTAGATTTTTTGAAGGATTATGAAATTAGTTACGTATTTTTGAAATTCATATTGAAAAATTGGGAATTCATAGTTATCAGTCGACTGCCCTTGGGGCAGTCGACTGATCTTACTGATCAGTTTTGCAGTCGACTGCCCCTTGGGCAGTCGACTGGTACGCATGGTTTTAAATAAGAAAGGGTCGCGTGAGGTTGGCCAAACCTAGGGTTTTCGGTGCCACCCCCTGCAAGATTTCTTCTTCCCCGATCTCCTCTCTCGATCTAAGGTGCTCTCTAGCCCAAAAAACACTTCTCTAACCTCCTCCCACCTCAGATCGAACCCTAGGATTAGTAAAACTTCTTCTCTCGGTTCGATCATCATCAAGTCTCATCATGAACCGATTGGGAAAACAATAATACTTTGTATAGTTTGAGTTTTCCCATTTAAGTCAAGATTTGAAACTAATTTGGCCTTGTTGCTTCTTTTTCCTTGTTTTCTCTTGTTATGGGATGGTGTCGGCACATGCATTGGTATGTCACATGTTAGGGTTTCACATAAAAGGTCAAGGGGTGAGGGATCATCACAGCAAAGTCAAGAAGATCCGAACGTACCTCGGTTCCATTCCGAGGAGTGCCGAAAGATATTCGCCAAAAATGAGTTTGTCTTGATGAATTGTCGGTATCTCAACCGGACATATTTTCGAGAAAAAGCTCCTCATATTTTTGAAATGATTATCTACTTAGGTCTAGAACAATTAGTGTATTGTCAGTATGATGCCAATCTTGATATGTGTAAAGAGTTCTCTGCAAACCTTACATGGATTGATTCGGATAATGAGATTTATGAGTCCTTAGTGGCAGGATTGTCTATTCCCTTTACACCTGCAATCTTAGGATCATTTCTAGGGTGTGACAATGCATTGACTTATTTTCCTAAAATTATCGACCCTTTTACCTTTCCTGGTGTGACTCTGGACCAGATTCATATGTATTATTTTGTAAGACGTCGAGTTCCTTCAGAGCACCTTTTTGAGGCTAAGCGCATGGGTCCAACCAATAATGTGTTGTATAAAGTTGTGTTAGATTGCATCTTGCACATTGTTACCAAGGGGAGGTCGAAGATTCGACTTCCTCACTTGGTAATGATGAATGCACTGGAGAGACGGTTAGATATTGATGTCACCCTACATGTCTTTGCATCCATTGTGCACTTCTCACATAGTGTAAATGGTAAGATCTACATGCCTTTTTGTCATGTCCTGACCGAGTTCTTTAGGTCTAGAGGGATTCGCGTGACTAGCGATGAGGTACGTCATCTGTCCAAGAACTATGATCAGATTGGTGCACGACAGCTGTCCTTGGCAAGGATTAAGTGCAGGCAGGGGGAGATAGTCTGGAGACAATGCTCAGATTCCTCCAGTTCTGATGAGGAGCCCGCTGGAGGAGTTACACAAGAGCAGTTCTCCCAGCTCCAGTCTGAGGTCCACGATCTCCGGGAGGACTTCCACGGGTATCAGCAGGTACAGACTACTATTCAGGGGGAGGTCCATGGGCTCACAGAGACCTTTCAGAGGTTTCAGCTGCGGCAGGACAAGATGTACGACATGATACAACAGTTGCACCTCATGTACCAGGCCCCTTCTCCTCCTCCTCCAGGCGGTGACGAGTAGTTTCGGTTGATGTGATGGAGTTTAGTGTTGAGAGTGTTTTATTTGGATTTATGTTGTATCTCTCAAACACTTTCTTTTGGCATTGTAACACTTAACTGCTTTGGGGGATGCGACCCTTATGACTTTCTCTATGTTTTATCTTGACTTATGTATGAAACTTGAAGTTTGTGCTTTCATATTGCTTTATGAAATTTTATGTTATGGCATAATATGGTTTGCAATTCATAAGTTAATATTGAATTGATGTTTTATATTGCTTTTAGTTCAGTTCATGTTCTTTTGATAATTGAAGCAATGCATTCTATGCAATGAATGTAAGAAATATTTGATACTGTTGGGTTCTCCCGGCACAAAACAATAAAAACGCAGCGGAAACAAGAACCCACGAGTGATCCATGCGAAAGAAAACTCGTGCAAAGCTATCTATCTAATAGATTTATCTACTATGTATACCTTTGGAGCGTGCCCTTTGCGTATCCCACTCGTCCAAGAAGTGCCGGATCTCTTGCACGTTCAAATGTCCGTGCCTCTATTCGTATCCACACGGACACAATCTCTCAACTTCGGGAGAACTACCTTAGTTGTGCTAGCAACTTGAGGTAGCTCGAAAACACCAAGAACTCTACAATAGAGTTTCGGCCAAGAGTGGAAGAGAGGAAGAAGAGAGGAAGGGAAGAAGAAAGCACACTTAGTTAATTTCGAAAATGACTTGACCCCTTTTATATTCATCCCATGAATACCAAGAGTCATTTGTCTCTTTGCCTTCCCTCCATTAAAGCCAATAAAGAGCACATCTTTCCATATGACTCTTCACCTTCTCTTCATCCAATGAAGAGAGACCTTTCTCTTTCCTGCATGCAAATCCGACCGGGCCTCTCGGGCTTCCAACTCGGTCTCCCGACCAAGTCTCCCGAGTGGCGAGCTCCGACTGCCAAGTGTCGAGCCCCGACTGCCGAGTGCCGACCCAGTCTGTCGAGTGCCTATCCAGTCTGTCGAGTGCCGATCCAGTCTGCCGTGTTCCGACTCAGTCTGCCGAGCGCCGAGCTCCCGTTCTGCGCCCCCGAGTTCCCAACTCGAGCTCAGATCTCCCGAGTTCCCAACTCGGGCTCGGACTTCCGAGTTCTCCAACTCGGGCTCGGACTCCCGAGTTCTCCAACTCGGGCTCGGACTCCCGAGTTCTCCAACTCGGGATCGGACTCCCGAGTTCTCCAACTCAGGCTCGGACTCCCGAGTTCTCCAACTCGGGCTCGGACTCTCGAGTTCTCTAACTCGGGATCGGACTCCCGAGTTCCCCAACTCAGGCTATCTGCCGAATAGAATTCCCGAAGCATTGCGTCCTTAGTGTGTGACCCAATAGGTTCTTGCGACGTTGGCAATGCGCCTAACACCTTAGACACATAAGCAATGAGCGGCATCTAGCAATGCATAATTGCTACCCAAGTAACAAGAAAAGTCGAGATCCGACTAAACCTCCATGACTATGATAGTGTATGACCTTGTCCTTCTATCCTTGATATCTAGATTGACTAATGAGGCATAGATAGTGTCATCCTCAATCAATCTTGTGTTTCTTGATCCCCGAGTAGATTCACTTAAACAAATGAGCTCAATATCTCATATTGACTCATCTGAGCATGGCCATGCGTTTCAGTAGTCTTACTCGATCAAGGGGCCCACAGATATCACTCCCGTCATATGGGAGGGATAGATCCCATCTACATCACTCACATCCCTCCGCATAATTCATTACATACCCAGTGATCGCCTTTATAGTCCACCCTGTTACGGGTGACGTTTGACGATACCAAAGTACATAACTCCTTATGTAGGGAACCATGGTGACTTCAGGTCTAAGGACTATTCATACCAATAGTCACATGAGAAAGTCTATGACACTCATATGACAATCTATGAAACTTTCTCATGGTGGGTCATTCAGTACACATTCTCCAATGTATACCCATGTGTCAACTTGATATCACATATCCATGACTTGTGAGCTCAAGTCATCAGTTGACCCACATGCTAGTCTCCATGCATTAATATTGTCCCTGAATATTAATGCTTGACTAGGAATAATTTAGTGTAGTATTCTCTACATTATCTCACTATCGATTCAACCAATCGATATAATGTAGATAAGAACCTACTACACAAGGACATTATTATACTTAGTCATTCGACACAGAATACAAAGTAAGTATAATAACCAAAATGCCTTTATTAATAATAGAATATGATACAAAATGCCTCTAGTCAATCATCACATGATTGGCTCTAGGGCTCCTACTAACAGATACATGCATGAATGTCTAAGGTTAAGAGATAAAAGGGGGAAGATCTTATCATATTGAAAATCTATAAGAAAAAAAGGGAGTTGAGAAGGATTCTAGGTTTAAAATGGTAGAGGATAGCCTTGGTAAACACATAGAATCCAATAAAGGTTTGAAACTTGATACTTTTTGAAAGAATTGGGGTTTGTACCAAAAGTCAAGCACATTTGGTATTTTTCATGAAACTATATTTTTCTAGGATAGAGTATATCCTAACAAATGTGCTTACAAAATTTTACTTTTTTTTTGAATTTTGTAGAATTTTCTACGGATTTCTGAATTTGGGCTGAAAATTCAGAATTGGATGATGACTAATATTGAAGATTGGATGTGTATAGAAATAGGCTTCGATTCTCCCAAGGACAAAAAGGGAAGGATTCTTAAGAAGAAAAAGTGGACCGAGAAGCAAATTCATCAATCCGAAATCAATAACAAGGTAATCAAAATGTTAGTCAATTTAATACCTAATGATATTTTGGATAGGATTGGTGAGTATAGGGATGCTAAGGAATTGTGGAGCAAGCTAGTAGCGCTCCATGAAAACCCTACACGAGTAGAAGAAGAAGAGCCCAAGGAAATGAGCTTAGTGGTCCAAGAAGAGGAGAGGAGCTCGACATTCGAAGAAGAGAAAAAGGAAGAAGAATCATCTACCCCCTCACGAGAAGAAGAGAGTGAGAGGGCATCCACCTCAAGAGAAGAAGTGGAAGCATCAACTTCAAGGATTGAAGGGGAGGAGAGACCCTCAATTATACAAGAACAAGAAGAAGTCTCTACCTCCACCAAAGTCAAATCAAAAGAACATATCACATGCTTTGGTTGCCACGAAAAGGGACACTACAAGGATAAGTGCCCTCTAGGTAAGAAAAAGGAGGTACTCTCTAAACCCGGGCCCATTCGGTTTAAGTCTAACATGAATTGTAGGGATGGAGAAGGCCAAGAGAGGAAAATGAAGATTAGATGCTTCACATGCGGAGATTTGGGGCACTACCACACCAAGTGCCCAAAGAAAGGTGAAATAAAGAAAATGGAGCATCTAAGAAGATGGGAGAAGGAGGAAAGAAGGAAGAGAAGAAGTTCACAACAAGGAGGGACTACAAGGGTAAGGGAGGTAATTCCTAACCCTAGGTTAAAAAATAATTCAATTTCAAGTTTCTCCTTGCATTTTAAAAGTCATGTTAATTACCCATCCATGCATGCTAGAAACCATGAAAATTGCTTACTTGTGCACAACTTTGGATTTAGATATAATGATAGGACTAGGGTTAACAAGGTAGATCATAACCCTAGGAAAAACATGCATCATGAGCCCAAGACTTCTAGACCTAAGGATCATGACACTAATCCCAAGAAGGGGAGGAATGTGCCTAGAAAAATGGGTAGGTCTAGGAATGTTCAAAGTGGACCTATGGACTCTAAGGTTAAAGGTCTAGAAAGGGAAAATCAAGCCTTAAGGGCAAGACTTGATAAATTGGAAAAGACCTTAGAAAGATTCAAGGTTGGATCTAAAGGTTTACATATGGTGTTGGGTAGTTTAAAACCCAACTATGATATATTGGGATTGGGATACCGGTCTAAGACCTCTAAGGCCAACAAAAAGAAGTATGCTGGGGAGGCATACAATCATGGTAAAGAGGGAAAGTCCAAGGATGGCAAGGGAATGTCATCCAAAGGTAAAAAGAGTGACTTAACCAAGGACAAGGTGCCCAAGGTTAAGAAGGTCAATTTTGTAGGCCAAGAGTCACCGATGGGACACCGGTGTGGCCTAGTATGGATTGAGTCACATAGGGAGGTGGCTAGGGCTCAGAGCTCAAGGGGGAGCTCTAGGAGTCTTTGGGGTCCATGGTAAATGGATCTCAATAGATGGTTTCTCTAGGACGGCCTAAGTAGACTAGGAAATGTGCCAAAGGGATTGGAAGACTTGGGTAAGTTTTAATCCTCGGTGTTGGCACATTAAAAAAGGGAACATAGGGAGAAAAAGTGAAAATGAAGTGAAAATGGATAAAATTATATTTTAATAGGTAAATACCATATACTTCAATGCTAAAAATGTATCATGGCCAAGTATTAGAAGATACATCAAGGAAAGGCCACAATTAGGACTTTTGGAATATGCTAAAATGATACAATTTAGGTAGAGTTGGGTTTCATGCCAATCTTGGGATATGAAGTACATTTATTTGGAAACATATTTTTCCTAAGTAGATATATGATCCACAAATCTCTCCATGAAATTTCAGAATTTTTAGAGATTTATGGAATTATTTGTTGGTGCAGGAAGCACCATATCGAACCTTGTTTTGATATTGGCAAAGGATTCAAAGTTACGTACTATTTGTGATCTAACATGTTTACCAAGTGTGCAGAAAAGTCCTAGGTACACTAGGCAAGAAGTCCTGGCGAAGGACTGCTAGGCACCTGGCGAAGGACTGCCAGGAAACAAAGTCCTAGCGAAGGGTTGCTAGGCACCTGGCGAAGGACTGCCAGGAAACAAAGTCTTAGCGAAGGGCTGCTAGGCACCTGGCGAAGGACAGCCAGAAAACAAAGTCCTAGCGAAGGACAACTAGGCACCTGGCGAAGGATAGCCAGGAAATAAAGACCTGGCAAAGGACTGCTAGGCACCTGGCGAAGGGCTGTTGGGAATCTATGACCTGGCGAAGGGCTGTCAGGCACCAGGTGAAGGACTACTGGGTACTGAAGCCCTGGCGAAGGACTGCCAGGCACCGGGCGAAGGACAGCTTGGTACCGAAGACCTGACGAAGGACTGTTAGACAAAAGTCCAACCGGAGGAGCCGGTTGGCATAAGGTAAATTCTCCTGAGAGGAGTAGGTGAGGACGCGTTCCCCGTCGAGGGAACAGTAGGCGCCGGTTCGACCTAGGGTTCAATTTGGGAGACCCAAAGTCAGAACCAAGACAGCTAAGGCTGTGTAAAACTAATATTCTTGCTTTATTATGTTTGGTACTAACCCTAGATGCAGGACCGAAGGAACGAGTTTCTGCAGCTCAGAACGCTCCAAAGTAGAGGGGCGGCAGCTGGGCTGGGCGCCCCGGAGGTCCCGGGCGCCCCCATGGTGAAGGCAAAACAAGATAGAGCAAGGATCGCTTTGAAGACATACTGGGTCGGGTACCCTCATGTTCCTGGGCGCCCCGATGGTCTCGAGCGCCCCCAGTGTCCTGGGCGCCCTGGGTCCAAAGCCAACGAAGCGATTGAGTTCAAGTCAGTGAGAAGCCTATTGAACAAGTCAAGCAGGGCACCCCCTGTGTCCCAGGCGCCCCGTCAAACTCTGAGCTTGATCCTGGAGGGATAAGGGCTGACCGAGTTCCGGATAGGAGTTTGCGGATCAAGAGACACGTAGAGGGCGCCCCCAACATCCAGGGCGCCCCCAGGTGTACTATAAAAGAGGTTCGACCCCCAAGGCTTCAACACATTCTTCCAACGCCTTTACGCTCTTCGACTTAAGCGCTCTGCTCTGGAAACCTCCGATCTCGAGATTCAAGCGCCAACGATGACCCTCCGCATCGAAGAACGATCTACACCGGGCATCGGTAACAAAGAGCATAATTATACTTTTTACTGCACTATTACTGTACAAATTTTTGTAATAACTTACGCGATTATAGAATTGCCCGCAGTAAACGGTCAAGGACCGTGGGCCTTGGAGTGGGAGCCGATCGCGACTCCGAACCAAGTAAAAAACCTTGTGTTCGCGTTTGTTTTGTTTATTTCCGCTGCATAATTTCTCTCAATCTAATCCGAAACGGTTGTACGATATTCACCCCCCTCTATCGTATTCTCTCGATCCAACATTATTTAGGCATTACTGAAATTGGGCTGAAAAACCTGAAATTCAGGTATCAGTCGACTGCCCTGGGGGCAGTCGACTGGTCTCAGCCCAGAAACATTCTGTGAGTTTTGGGAGTCGACTGCCCCAGGGGCAGTCGACTGATTCATCAGGATTAAAGAAAATGACTATTGGATGATAGAATATGATGTCTAAATTAAGATCATTTATTATATTCCTTGAACAATGGTTTGTCTCATGGTTTATTGGTGATTGTATGAAATGAGACTATATGGATATAATGAATAATTCAAGGAAGATTGATAAGAGATAAGAAGGTGATTCCTTTTTATAGTTGAGGATAACTCCATGTGTCAGATTGTGATGATAAGTCTTAGCAAACACATGGAATTATAGATGGATTTGAGAGTTGATACAAAGTGCCAAACTTTTAGGAAATTAGGTATGTACCAAAAGTCAAGCACACTTGATATCTTCTTGAAATCATATTGTTCTAGGATAGGGTATATCCTAACAAGTGTGTTTGCAAATTTTTAAAATTTTTCAAGGTTGTGTTGAGTTCTTATTGGCACTAGGGATAAGAGTGCTTGGGGAGCAATCCTTAATGGTGTTCAAAGGGAAGAACTTGGGTGTTAGGTTGGGAAGAACCTAATTTGAGTCTATGGTGTTAAGTTGGGTAGAACTTCACCTAGGTAAAGTGAAAATTGGGAGAAGACATAGATTAAGGGGGAGGTTGCCTCCTTGTTTGCCTTAATTTTCATAGAAAATTTTTGAGTTTTGTGTCAAACTTGGGAATGGTGATAGATACATTATGGAATGTATTTTTTCCGAGTAGGTATGGGTACCACAAAGTTCTTCACGAAATTTTGAAATTTTTGGAGATTTGTGGAATTTCTGGCGCAATTCTGAAATTGGCCAGAAAATTGATAAATCAGAGTATCAGTTGACTGCCCTGGGGGCAGTCGACTGGTCAGGGCTGGTGTGGGTATCCAGCAATTGACTCGTGCCCAAATGATATGAAACAAGTGTATGGGGGGTTTAGTACACTGTGTTTAGAATCATTGGGGATTGAAAGAACCAATAATTGGGATATTATTGGGGTCTTTTTGATGTATGGCAAAGGGGGAGAAGTGTTGGGTTTAAGTGGGAAACCAAACACACCTTTGCTAGAAACCCTAGGTTTAGGGGGGGGGAGCATGTTTTCTCCATTCTTGACGTAAGGGGAACTTTGGAGGGGTTCTTAAAAAGTCTTTGTAAGTCCAGTGTAGGGGGAGCTTTGGAGGGCTAGGTGTGAAAAGTCCTAACCTGGAGGGTTAGGTGGGAAAAGTCCTAGCTTGGAGGGCTAGGTGTGAAAAGTCCTAACTTGGAGGGCTAGGTGTGAAAATTCCTAACTCGGAGGGTTAGGTGTAGGATGCCTTGGGATAGGATCCATTTTTGCATTGCATATGCATTATTTTTTCTATTGACAACTATTTTGCTTTCCCTAACTTAAACGTATTGCCAAACATCAAAAAGGAGGAGATTATTGAGGCAATTTGTGGACCGGAGTGACCAAGTATTTTGATGTTTAGACAAAGGGTTTAAGTTAGGTTTACCATTGTGTTATTATATGTGTATGTTGAGTGTGTAGGTTGTACAGGTTACACATATGGACTTGACTGGACGGCCTCGGTACGGTGAAGGGTGGCATGGAGACAAGCTGGAGTCTTGTGTGCACCCGATGGACCTTGGAGAGCATGAACGATGAGCTGATGGGCGCGCACTTCAAGGCATGCATGAAGGATGGCATGGAAGCAAGCTGGAGGCTTGCATGCATCCGAGGGATGGGAGCCGAAGATGAAGAGGGCGCGAAGGCAATTGTTGAGGCTGCGGATGAGGAGTCAGTCGAATTGTGATGGTACGAGTGCTGTGTGAATGCACTCGGGAAGGGTTTCAGCTAGGGACCAGTCGACTGCCTTGGGGGTAGTCAACTGGTAGGTGGCTGGTGAGTTGGCTGAGAATTCGAATGTTGGGGTGCAACGGTCGAATTTCAGTGGCACCAGTCAATTGCCCTGGGAGCAGTCGACTGGTGGCGAGGGTTTCAGCCCGAGTTCTATTTAAAGAGGACTTCGTGGTGGCTGAGCTTTTTGACGAATCTTGTCTTGGTTAAAGGCAAGATAGTAGTCTTTGTGCTCAGGTCGTGTCAAGGTGCTGTGGCGAGGTTTCTCCACCCACAAGGAGCGACAGAGTTAACCGGAGGTTATCCGGGGAGTGATCCACCAACGATCAAGGGATCACCCACCTCACGGGCACGCCAAGGAGTAGGGGCAAGTTATCCCCGAATCTTGTACATCCTCGTGTTAGCGCTGGTTTGGTTTTTTGTTTGTGTTTTTGTTTCTGTTTTTCTGTATTGTTTCCGCTGCTGCTAACCCTGATCGTAGAAAAGTTCAAATAGGCAAATATTTCTGTGTCTGGCTACATTCACCCCCCTCTAGCCATCCAAAGGTCCATCATTGGACTGTATCAGTCGACTGCCCTAGGGGCAGTCGACTGATGTCTCTATGGTTTACGAAAAAACAGAGGGTAGTCGACTGCCCTAGGGGCAGTCGACTGATGTCTCTATGGTTTACGAAAAAACAGAGGGCAGTTGACTGCCCCAGGGGCAGTCGACTAGTATTTCTGTTTAGTGATTTCTGAGGGGGTTTTCAGAAATAAAGTGAGTTCTGTTTGACATTGGGGTAGGATTGCTTGGGGCAATCATTTTGATGGTGTCAAAGGGGGAGAACTTATGGTGTTAAGTTAGGTTTAACTTGACGTGAGAAAACTTGTGGTGTTAAGTTGGGTAAAACTTAGTGTTATGGGTTATGAGAATTGAAAATTGGGAGAGGGCATAAGTTAAGGGGAGGTTGCCTTTTGTTTGCTAGACTTTTAATTTTCAATTGCTATTGTTGTTTTTGTTTACCTAACTTAAACATATAGCCACACATCAAAAAGGGGGAGATTGTTGGGGCAATCAACCCAAGTATGATCTGGAGGATCATGAGTTTTGATGTGTGTGTCAATATGGTTAAGTTAGGGTTGTATTGTGTTCTAATATGTGTATGTGAGTGTGTAGGTTTGCAGGTATACATAGACTTGGTTGGATGTCTTCAGGTGAAGGATGGAATGGAGGCAAGCCGTGGGCTTGTGTTTGCATCTGAGGGACCAAGGACAAAGTAGGTACGATGAGCCGAGGGAAGCGGACTTCGAGGCGTACGTGAAGGATTGCATGGAGGCAAGCCGTAGGCTTGTGTGCGTATTCGAGGGACGAGGGCCAAAGTCGAAGAGGGCTTGAAGGCAACGGATCGAGGCTGCTGTAGCAGAGACGATGAGTCGAGGGATGCGGACTTCGAGGCATGCGTGAAGGATGACATGGAGGCAAGCCGAGGGTTTACGTGCGCATTTGAGGGATGGGAGCCGAAGATGAAGAGGGCATGAAGGCAACAGATCAAGACTGCTGATTGAAGAGTCATCCAGGTTGTAAGGTTCCGAGTGTGAGTGTTTGTACTCGAGAACTAAGCCGGGAGGGTTCAAGTGCGGAGAGAAATGTACTCGGGAAATGTAACCATAGGCTTAGTGAAGGACAAGGGGCAGTTGACTGGTAATGGTTGGAGATTCAAACGGTTGGCTTGCAACGTTCGAATCTGAGTGGGACCAGTTGACTGCCCCTGGGGCAGTCGACTGGTAGCGACCATTTAAGACTCGAGCTCTATTTAAGGGAGCTCGTTTTAAGCCTTTCTTCCTTAGCGAAACCTGCTTGGATAGAGTTGGTTAGTAGCTGTTGTTGCTCAGATAGTGTCCAGAAGTTGTGGTGAGGTTTCTCCACCCACAAGGAGTTACGAGATCTAGCCGGAGGTGCTCCGGGGAATCATCCACCGACGGATTAGGGATCGCCCACCTTACGGGCAGCCGTGGAGTAGGAGTTTTATCTCCGAACCACGTAAATAGGTGTGTTCCTTCTTCGTTAGGTTTTTGTTTTATTTAGTATATTCCGCTTGCACACTAACGATTGTAGGAAGAAAACCGAAAGAAGCTATTCACCCCTCCTCTAACTTGGCGATCACGATCTAACACTAGGCACACCTAGTGAGACTAGGTGAAGTTCAGGTGGATCGGGGAGATCGCACGCTGACACGGGAAAATCCTATTGGGACTAGGCATACCTAGTGGGACTAGGTGATGTCCAGGTGGATCTGGAAGATCTCATGCTGGCACGAGAAAAGTCCTAGTGGGACTAGGCACACCTAGTGGGACTAGGTGAAGTCCAGGTGAATCAGGGAGCTCGCACGTTGGTAATGTGAAAGTCTACCGAGAAACTAGAACTAACTCGAGGATTAGGCAAACCTGGTTGGGAGCTAGGTTAAGTCCTAGTTGGGAACTAGGCAAGGGAAAATCCAAGTCAGTTAACAGTTTGATCGGACACTTGGTGAGGAAGTCCTAATAGGTCACGGTTGACTGGGGTTAGACAAGCAAACCCAAGACTTGTGCACACAAGTTAGGGTTGGGGTCAATCGATTGAATAATCAATTGGCGTTGATTTCTCTCGAACAGAAGCCTTCTTAATTGATTAGGTGATCGATTAAGGAAGGAGTGAATCAATTGGTTAATCGATTGAGAGAGTTATGTCGCGAGAATAGAAGCAGACTGAATTGATTAGGTAATTGATTCAATCTCCTCTTAATCAATTAGGCAATCGATTAAGGGGGACCGCAATCGATTGGAAATCAATTAAGGGAGACCGTAATCGATTAGGCAATCGATTAGGACGGTATTGCGCGAGAGCACAGAAAGGTGCTGAATCGATTCAGAAATTCTTAATCGATTAGCTAATCGATTAAACTTTTAAAAATAACCGTTGAATGACTACGTCTGATGTGGTAATCGATTAGGGAACCCTAGGTCGCGGGTATATATGGTTTTCATGTAGGTTTGAAGCGCAACTCTTCGACACTGCTTCCACACTTCTTCTCCTCCTTCATCACCATTTTAAGAGAAGTCTTGAAGCATAGTGTTTGCTGCATTTCCAAGGTTCTAGAGGTGATCTCAAGGTAGAATAAAGCAAGAAAAGCAAAGAGAGCTCATTGTTGTAAATCTTCTAAGATTTTCTTTATATTTGCTTCTATTCTTGTTGTAGCTTCTTGAGAGCTTGTACGAGGTTTCACTACCTCCACGAAGGAGTCTTTCATAGTGTTTGAGAGAGTGAGAAGAGAGGATCCTTGGATTAGTCACCTCAAGGAGGTGGATCCCAAGAAAATTGAGGTGTTAGCATTGCTCAAGTCTTCCGCCGCAACAAATTTTCATCGAGCAAAGTTCAGAGCTAATCACCCCCTCTAGCTCTCCTACCGGTCCTAACAAAGTAGACAATATTATAACATTATGGAGATATCTAAATATTTTTTATTCTAACAAATAAAATTTGAATCCTTTAAAGTGATCTAATTTATGTTTATTAGGTTTTGGATTATTGGATATGAGTTTAATGTATAGAACCCTTTAGCTCAACCCGTTATTATCTATAGGCTTATGATAAATTGGATTCCTACATAAAGGGGAGATCCCCAAGGATTTAGGATAAGACAGAGCTCTTGATTCCCCATTGACCTAAAGTTTTTCGGCGACATCAACCCTAAGCCCATTAGAAGATTTTTCTTCTTTCTTTCTGCTACATCTTCTTCCGCAGGAATTAAGCCGACAACATTAAAGACAAGGACATGACTCTTCAGTCAGGTTCCTTGTCTTTTATTATGGTTTCTTATGTGATGCTGTTTTTTTATGAAACTATATCATATTTTGTGTTTTCTCTTTTCGCATTCTTATTTCATTCCTAAAATTTATACAGTTAGGAGAAAACTCATATTTTATCAAGCAATCGATTGATAGTCATGAGCAAGCAATCGATTGATAGTCATGAGCAGTCGACTGTTGTGCTTAAAGCCATTTGGAAAAAAAATCTTTTTGTAGGTACAATGTTGAAATTCAATGGAGCAATCGATTAATGACCACTATCAAACCACTGATACACGAAAATCAATCCTGATTGGAAGGCTATGAAAGAAGGATTCATGAAAGATTTCAATGAGGATTTTAGAGGAGTGTGTTGCTACATTTATAAACCTTCAAGAAACAATCTAAAATAACTACAAAGTAAACAAATTAAAGTAAGATTAATTTGTTGGTGCAAGTTGCATCAGTGATGTCCTCCTCTAAATGTTTTAATGTTTGATAATAGACTTAAGTCAGTGATACATTAAACAAGAGAAGGGGAGTTAAGAGAGGAGTAACAAAATGGACCAAAGTCCTAGTAAATCTAGGCAATAAGTCCTGGTTCGGAGAATTTGGCACTAAGTCCTAATCGAGGATTGGACACTAAGTCCTGGTAAAGGGTTGGGCATCGAAGACCTGCTCAGAAGGTGGGCACGATGTCCTGGTCGAGGACTGGGCAAGAAGACCTAGCCGAGGGTTGAGCATCGAAGTCCTAGTCGAGGACTGGGCAAAAAGACCTGGCCAAGGGTTGGGCACCGAAGTCCTGGACTTAGGGTTTGGGCACGAAGTCTTGGTCCGAGGGACTGAGCAACTTAGTTGAGCGATGACTAAGGACAGAAGTAGAGACGGGTCGGGAATCGGACGTCTCGAGGTCTGGGAGTATCGGAGGCTAAGCAAAAGTCCACCCGAAGGACTGGGTGGCAACCGTCTCCGGAATGGAGTAGGTGAAAGGCGCGTTCTCGGGAGTGGGAACTTGCGTCGGTTCGACATAGGGTTTCGTGGAAATCCGAAGTCAGAACCAAGTCCTTAAGGTTAGTATTGTGTGTATATTTGCCTTGTATTTATGTATCTTGCAGGTACCAAGAATGGAAGATAAAGCAGGGAAACAATACACAACACACCTGGTAGCCTGGAAGCCAGGTGCCCCCATCAATAGGGGCGCCTGAGTTAAAGAAGCAAAAAATAGTTCTGCCAAGGAACGCAGAACAGGCTTCCATTCAGGCGCCCGGGAGGATACAGGTGCCCGAGTTAATGTAGGTGCCCAGGTCAAAGGTTCTATCAGCTGCGACGAGTTCAGCGCAGGGATAAGGTTTGACCAAGCCTATAGGGGCGCCCACATCGTCATAGGCGCTCGAATGAAGCCTATATAAGGGGCTTCGACCCCTCTGCTTCAGACACAACTTTCCAGAGCGATTCTGATCATTCTAACTGACCACAACGTGTTAAATATGAGGCTCTACGACCGGGAGGCTCTAGGAGGAAGTGCGCGGCACTTCGGAGGTTCAGATTGGCCGAGTTTCAAATCCTTGTTGTTCGGGTTGCTTTTATTATTCCGTACTTAATTTTCTATACTTGTGCTTGTAATTATCAACTGTAAGATGGGTTTTCTCTGCCTCTGAAAATTCTGTAAAGGAGACCAATAGTGGACTCACGTCGAGTACATAGGCCTTGGACGTACTGACCCTGGGGGGTCGGGAACCAAGTAAATAAATCCCGCATGTCTGCTGTGTTCTTTTAGTTTTATGTTTTACTTTTCCGCTGCACTAACGCTCTGAGTCTAGAACTATCGAAAGCTTTGCGCGAGAAGATTTTGACGGTCGATATTCACCCCCCCCTCTATCAACGGCATCGGTCCTACAAGTGGTATCAGAGCCAGGCCGCTCTTCACCGGACTAACCGCTGACGGAGCAACGACGCCAGGAGTTGAGGGGAAGCCAAGGGGTGAATCAGGTATAATTTAATTTTAAAATTTCAAAATTTAAATTCCATATTATATGCTTCACGTGCAGGGAGAGAGGACACTATAAAAATCAGTGCCCTACTTGTAAGAATCGTTCCTCACCGGCAGCAAAGGAGACACCAGCGCCAGGAGTCCGGAGAGATAAAGATCACATCAAATGCTTCAAGTGTGAAAAGTACGGACACTACAAGAACCAATGTTCGGCAAAGGTACGTAAAATTTATGTTCCGAAAATTTTTAAATCTCCTGCACTTTCTTATGTAAATTATTTAGATAATTTTACTGAAAAATTAAATTGTGTAAATAGGCAAATTAATGCCTTGCATGATCAACTAGATAATGTAGATAGTAATAAACTATCAAAAATTAACTCTTTAATTATCAATATCAATAAATTAATCTGTAAAATTAATTCTGAAATTAATTTTAATTCTGAAAATAGATCTGACTATTTTACTGTTATTAATTCTGAAATCATATCTGATAAAATTACTGAAATTAAGTCTGAAAATTCTAATAATTTTAATTCTGAATTAAAATCTAAAAATCCTTTAGATAATTATGAATTCAAATTTGAAAATCCTTTGTATGAATCTGAACTCAAATTTGAAAATCTTAACGATAATTCTGAGGATAATGAGGATAATTCTAAGGATAATGAGGATAGTGGAGATGATGTCTCTTTGGATAATAATTTATTTATTCTCTTGAATAATCATGAAAAATTAACTAGTGACCCATTTTACTCCACCTACTTTGAGGATATTGAAAGATCTAATCTTGAGGAGGAGATGAAATTTTCTAAGATTAAGGTCATAGTCAATAAAAATCACAAAGATTCAAATAAATCAGAATTATTAGAAAAACTTGAAAGGATAAACAGAGAAGAAATAGTGGATGAGTCAGAAATTTTCGAAATAATGAAAATTATGAACTTAAACCCACAACTATTAATTAATCATTTCAATCTTAATTATTCAAATCTTAATTAATTCAAACTTAAATTAATTCAATTAAATCTTACTTAATTCAAACTTAAATTAATTCAATTAAATCTTAAGTAATTCAAACTTAAATTAATTCAATTAAATCCTAATTAAATTAATTTAATTAAATTAAATTCAAATTAACTCAATTAAATCATAATTAAATCAAATTCAAATTAATTTAAATTAATTCAATTAAATTTTAATTAATTCCTAATTAATTCAACCTCAATTAATTTCTAATTAATTCAACTTCAATTAATTCTTAATTAACTTGAATCCAACTAAATCTTAAACTCAAACTAAAATAAAATCTTACCCAAACCGTAACAATTAAAATTAACAAAATTAAATATGTCAAAATGGATTGACATATTTGCGGGTTCACACTACATATGTCAAATCGAAAATTTGATACATTTTTAGAAACTTAAATAAGTTGATTTGAATTGCTTGACTCATGCATAACTGTCATGCCATGCATATGCAATTTTCTTAAAATATATGTTATGTCATTCACGTTTAATTTTATGCATAATTTAGAATGGTTATAAGAAAAAGAATAATTGAAACTTGATCAACCTAGTATTAGGTGGAGGTGAGATGATAGTATGTTAGGGAAGCCTTTTTGGTGGAACTAGCCGAAGCTACCAATCCAAAACCTAAACTAGTTAGACCAAAATCTTTCAAGAAGTAACTTGAAGATGAATTTTCTATAAAAGGCTTTGTCAAGGAAAGGGTTGATGATCCAATAAGGCTACAGCCAAAGAAGGCCTTGTGCCTCGCCAAGACCTGGAAGCCGATTATTGAAAACCAAATTCATTTTACTATTGTCAGATTTGAATCTAACACAAGCTTCAATTAAATCGTAGATTTAATAATAAATTAAGAAAAATGATTTAAGCATCTCACAATACACCCATAAGGCAACCATGCTTGCTGTATTGAGACATCTAGAATGGGTGAGATGTTAAGGACTAACAAATTGAAAAATAGTTTTCAAAATTGTCTTTCAAAATTGCTAGAGTATTTTCTTAAAAATATATTTTCAAAATTGTGCTTTAACATAATAATGTTTTAATGGATTTCATGCTTGTCTGATTGCCAATATATTGTATGTCTTCAAAAATTTATATCATTTTCAAAAATTGTTTGGCTCACACAATTAAACACAAGCCTCCTAGGAAAACACTAAAGTTCCTTAAGGCACCTAGATAGAGTCAAACGGTGTCGGGTACAGGGGGAGTTTTTTTTAAATATTTTTAAACACTACTATCATTTGGAAACGTTTTTCGAAAACTATGCCTGACAAATTACCTTCATTTCAAAATATGTTTCGGAATTTCAAAATATATTCTAAAATTGTGCCCATGTCTTTTGATTTTGATAAACCCTAAAGACACAGAGGAAGACCCACTTAATGATTTACAAGGACTCCAAGGATGTGTCAGATTTAGGGGGAGTCTGTGTCAAAAGAAAAAATTCCGAAAAGTTTTTTGGTAATTATTAGATAATTTCATTGATCTGCACTAAACCCTAAAGACTTAGAGGAAGAGTACTTGTGGTCAACAAGCTTCCTAGGACTGGGTCAAGTTTAGGGGGAGGTCAAATTAAAAGAATTATTTAATAACATGTTTTCATGAACTATATCTTCAAAATCTTGCTGAAAATATAAGTCTTTCAAGATACTATTAATCTATTTTTCAGAATTTTTGTGGCTTATTGTTTCTGAAATAATATTTGCTTGGGTTGGAGAATTTCCAAGACACTTAGGAAAATGTCCTTGTAGTTAACAAGGGTTCCTAGGATTGTGTCAAACTGGAAAAGAAACCTAGTCAAGTAAAATATTATGTTATCAAAATGCATAATATTTTTCTTGTGTACAATAAGCTTCCTAGGACTGGGTCAAGTTTAGGGGGTGGTCAAATTAAAAGAATTATTTAATAACATGTTTTCATGAACTATATCTTCAAAATCTTGCTGAAAATATAAGTCTTTCAAAATACTATTAATCTATTTTTCAGAATTTTTGTGGCTTATTGTTTCTGAAATAATATTTGCTTGGGTTGGAGAATTTCCAAGACATGCACTTAGGAAAATGTCCTTGTAGTGAACAAGGGTTCCTAGGATTGTGTCAAACTGGAAAAGAAACCTAGTCAAGTAAAATATTATGTTTTTAAAATGCATAATATTTTTTTTTAAAAAAAAGTACTTATATTTTTTCAAAGTCTAATCTTTTTCAAAAAAAAAGGTACTTATATTTTTTCAAAGTCTAATCTTTTTCAAAAAGTACTTATATTTTTCAAAGTCTAATATTTTACAAAAGTACTTGTATTTTTTAAAAGATCATAATATTTTTCAAAGTACTTGTACTTTTCAAAGCTCATAGTATTCTTTCAAAATTATGCATTTTCCAAAAGTACTGGTTTTTCTCAAAACGTGTAATATACCTTTCAAAATACAAAGCTTTCTCAAAATGCACTAGTGAAAATCTTTTTATGAGTAAATTTTTTATGAAAGTCGTTCTAAAACAATATTTTTTAAAGTGAGAAGTTTTGTGTGACAAAGTAGAAATACTTTCCGGGTACAATTTAAGTACTTAGTTTTATACTATGCTTTCAAAAATTACATTAAGTATTTTCAAAAAGAACCAAAGGTTTCCATTGTTGGTACAAGTATTTTTGGTTTTTTTTTATGTATGACAAACGGGGAGAGATGCACCTTAAGTTAGAAATAAATTTTCAACTCTCTCTTTCCAAAGGATCAAAAAATCAAATTGTTTTGCAAAAAGGGGGGAGAGTAAGCTTAAGTTAGAAGTTTCTTCTTTTTCTCCCAAAAGATCAAAACTTATTTTCAAAACTTAGACCAGTTTCTTAAGGATTATAGTCCCTTCAGCCAATCTAACTTAAGATATTGTCAAACATCAAAAAGGGGGAGATTGTTGGTGCAAGTTGCATCAGTGATGTCCTCCTCTAAATGTTTTAATGTTTGATAATAGACTTAAGTCAGTGATACATTAAACAAGAGAAAGGGAGTTAAGAGAGGAGTAACAAAATGGACCAAAGACCTAGTAAATCTAGACAATAAGTCTTGGTTCGGAGAATTGAGCACTAAGTCCTGATCGAGCATTGGGCACTAAATCCTGGCAAAGGGTTGGACATCGAACACCTGCTCGGAAGGTGGGCACGAAGTCCTGTTAGTGATATGAGAGAAGTGTCCTAAGGCAATCGCCTTATGATTGTAATCATTTATTTTAATAAATGAATATTCACTATTTGAGTATACATGTTTGTGTATTTGATTGAGATCTTAAACTCATTTACTGAATGCCCGTAATACAATTCACAGCATGAGAGAATTTGTGATGAATTCACAACTAGTGATTATCTCTACATGTGCAATTGTGAAGTATTGAAATTGTCCCTAGTCGATGAATTGATAAATACGGACACTATCAATTCTGTTGAGACTAGCATGGGTTATTCTCTAATCAGTTGATTCTCACTGGCTGGTGACATTGAGATGTCCGGAGATAAACATGAATGCTAGTTAAGGGAACTAGTTCATTGGAGTGACTGGCTGTAAAACTTTATATGGTAGTCTACATATAGATATGCCAGTGAAGTTCTTACTGCAGCTTAAGTGTGATGTTCCTTTAACTTGCGGTGTTCAAGTCATCTTGGTCATGGAGACTTATACTTTGACATCTTAAGCAAGCATCTCCAAGGAGGTGTGGACCCAGGATGATTGGGTATAAGCCGAAGTGCCCGAAGATGTTTGAACAGCCTACAAAGGATTCACCACTCCTTGCGAGGAGATGTATACCCAAGGCCTATCGTCGAATTGTTACTCGAAGCCTCTGGCCAGAGCATGACATGTTCAGAGTATGAATCTCTTAAATACATGAGAGTAATTAGAATCCGTAGGACTAGAAAACATTACTTAGGCTAGGTGTGACGTAGTCAGCCTAGTGGGGACTAACACACATAGACCATGTCCTGAACCAAGTGGGTATAAGATGGTGAAGGGAATGAGGCACGATTCATTATAGCTGCTAAAGGGTTTCAGAATTCTTTCTGAGGTCAACCGTTGATCTTTCAATTAATTGGGGATCATGATGTACTACTAGGTGCCACTCTTGATCGTTCTATAATTAATTGATTAATTATAGACGACCAACATAAATCGAAAGCCTATTTAGTCATACGCACTACGAGTAATCCGAGGGATTTAAAATGAGTTGAAAATTGGATTTTTCAATCAAGAGAGATTAAGTTTGGTTGAGCCAAACGATAAGTCGAATCTGAATTTTTCAGAGACGCATCGGAAGCGTAAAATGGCTAAGTCTTTTGAAGACTTAATAGATGAATTAAATAAGTTTAATTCATTGGGGCTTGGCTTGGATGGGCCGGCCAAAGAGGGCCTCCATCCTCTTTGCTTGGCCGGCCACAACAAAGGGAGAGAACCAAGTTTTTGGTTCAATTTATAAAATAAACCAAGTGTGGTTTGTTTTATAAAATTATGGATGATATAAATTTTTTATATAATAAACCAAGGTTTGGTTTATTTTTCATGGAAATTAAAATGAACCATGGATTGGTTTATTTTATAAAATCAATCATGATTGATTTACCATGATAAGGAAATTTATTCCAAAAGAGAGAAGAGACTTGATTGATTTTTATCATGAATTAAAATATGATTTTAACCATGATATAAAATCAAACTTGGTATGATGGAATAAGTTATTCCATATTTGAGAGGCTTGATGGTTGAGAGGCCACTATATAAAGGACCCAAGGCAAGGCTTGGGTGTGAAATATAGAGATGAAGACATAGGCTCTCTCCCTCTCTTTCTCTCTTTCTCTTCTCCCCTTCTTGCCGTGCGCCAACCAACCCCAAGAAGGAGTACCAACCGGCCATCCTTTTGTGGTTAGTCTTCCGACTTCTCTCTTGGTTTTTCTCTTCGCGTTCTCGGAGAATCTAGTAGTTCTCGAGAATACGAAACTCGTGGCTTTGAGAAGTCATCCCCAAGATACTCGGCGTGGACGCGAATAGAGGCGGAGCTTCCAAGGGACGCTTACGGTTGGATCTCGTCCCTTCCTTCGAGTTACGCGAGGTAATATGTAAATTAGTTTACGTTTCTGCAAAAATTTTAAATATATGATCATGTCTACACAAGATAAAATTGCATGCTTAGATGTGTGGTTAAATGATTTAGAGAAATTATTTATGCTAAACCTTCCGCTGCACGTAATTAATTTTAAAATTACGAACCCGCATCCATGTCAACATGCACCAGGACCCAACAGTGGTATCAGAGCCGAGGTTTGTGTTCGACATAATCATATAATTGTTTTGCGAAAAGCTTTATCATGATCTCAATTTTGGAAAAATTTTTAATTATGGAAACTTTCCAATTATGGTAAATTTTCGACTTAGGAATTTCAAAGTTTGGAAATCCTCATGAAATTTCGCAAACTTTTGAAATATCTCTGTTTTTGAAATTTTATGATAATTGTGAAAACTTTCCATTTTTGGAAACTTTCCAATTTTGGAAATTTTCCAATTTTGGAAAAACGTAAGTTTTCTTTGTACCAGAAACTTACAATTATTCTGAAAACTTTTTATTTTTAGAAACTCTCCATTTATGGAAAGCTCGCAATTTTGGGCACTTTCTTTCAAGATAGTCTAGACAAATTATGGGAATATTAATTGGCATTTAAATTTATAATTGGAAATTAAATTATTTACAAAATTCTTTATTTTGGATTGAGCCTCGGGGAGCCGTCCAATTTAAAGTTAGTTGTTATAATTAAATTTCCTAAATTGAATTTAAATTGTCAAATGTTTAATTTGGATTGAGCCTCGGGGAGCTAGGGGTGAGTATTCGGTTAAAACCGAACCGAACCGAACCGAATAGACCGAAAATCGAATAAACCGAATTTCTCCCAGAAAACCGAACCGACCGAATTTGTGAATCAAAATCGAGAAAACCGAACAGAAAAAAATCGGTTAATTCGGTTTTTAACCGAATTAACCGATTTGACCGAATAATTTTGACCCTAATCTAATTTTATGTATTATGTTTGTTTACATGTGAATCAAAATTGAAAAACAATGGAATTAATTTGTACATCCTCTAATACACAGTAGTTAATCTGTGCTTAGTTAATCTGTGTTTAATTTGTCATGAAAACTAATCTATTTCGATTCGTTTGCTCTTGTTGTTTACGAAAAGGCATTCAAAGCTATGATTAGCCTGTTGCAGTTTGGTTAGTCTTAATGTGATTTTCATTTGCATTTTCTGAATTTCTGCAGGGCTGGCAGCGTAAGCTCGATCCAAATTATGATATGATGCGCACAATGCAAGCTCTATTATTCAAAACTGATTGGGTTCAATCACTTTCCTATGCAAGCTCTGTTATTCAAAACTGATTGGGTTCAATCACTTTCCTACACTATTGAAGGACTCACGGCTCCTTAGAGAAAAGGACTCATGGATCCAGATTATGATTTTTTTTTACACGGAGACTTCGTGAATATAGAAGACAATTCAAACTCATCCGTCGACAATCGAAGACGTGATCACATGCAATCATATGCTGAAATTTTCTTGAACAATAATACATCAATCAGCTTTAGAGTGGCAAACTCTCCAATACATCAACCAGCTAAAGAGAGAATTAAAATTTAACTTAATCAAATCTGTAGATCAAAGCCTTGAAATGTTACACTTTTAGAGAAAACATCTTTATTTTCCAAATTTGAACAGCGGAATGTAATCTCAAAAGCATTTCTGGAAGAAATCGGCTCTTTAGCATGCACAATTATGGTTCCTGAATGCACATTAGAATGCCCCCTTTTTTGTTGGAGAGTTAGAGTCAAACTGCTGCTTGGCTTGGTCACTATCTGTCAAATATACGATACATAAGTTATTAGCTATGTACAGAATATGTGTATTATAGATAACAATGTTTAACGGCAGAATATTTTGTTACATGCCTCATGATAAACCAGGTTATGAATAAACCTTACATTGTAGCTGTAATTTCGATAAAGGCGAGTTTTGACATTGGCAACAACTTTCAAAGCTCTTAGTAACTAAACTAGTTGGCACCTTTAAATTCTTTTTATTTTATCAACTAATTTCTCTCTGGTCACCCTTTACACCTTCCACACTAGTAGATTCCACTCTATTAACCATAGAATTTATTAGTTGTCTTCAAACATGTCCACATGTTCTCAACCAATTTTGTTACATTTTATCATCCATTTAAGCTCCACTTAATTGCTTTCTAGCATTATTTTTTCCCCTTCATCTTTCATATTGAATACACACGTCCATCTTGTACAAAATAGCATAAAAAATGGAGAAAAAAAAGATGGCCAAGCATGACAATAAAGTTGACCAACCTACAGATTAAATAGACATTAAAGAAAATAAAAGGCCAACAAGAAATAATAACAAAGTAACCAAAGACAAACAACCATAAATGTATCACCGAAAAAATATATTTGTTTCCTTAGTAAAATCTAAGTTCAGCAAAAAGCAATTACCTTAACAGGCATATTGTGATATTTGGTGTCCACATCATAGACTTGGATACTGCCATGTGAAACAGTTGAGAAACAAACAAACTTGGAGAATTTGACAAATAGTTTGGAAGCAGATTAAGAAGCTTACACCTAAGTGTTGAACAATTTCAAACTGATAATTAATGGTAAATTTGGTGATCCAAGTAGGACTCAGATTATTCATTATCACTTCTGTACGCCAAGTTCTTCAAGAATACCATCTGTTCTTTTCAAATGGAGAACGGCAAGTGGATCACTCTGTAATTCAAATTGAAAATGCACTGCTTACAAAAACATGAATAAGAACAGATGATAATTTATAAATTTAGATTTATTAAATTTAGATAAAATGTGTGTGAATTGAATTAAAAAGATATATGATTGTGAATTAAATTTAGATAAAATGTGATTACTAGTTATTTTGACAGCTATATTAAGTTTCTTTGCAAGTTGTTTGGTAAGAATAAGAAATCAGAGTCGATCCCCTGAAAAATAAATAGCCATACACCTCAATTGACTCCAAACTCCAATTGTAAGGACTCAAATTGACAGATAAAGTAAATACAAACTCAACAACTATTGGGAAATTATGTAAGGACATCAAAGGTGATGCACATAAATTTAAAAATTCAGAACAGACATACCTTTGACAGAACATCAAGGTCGTGTAACTTTGAGGCAGATAATGATAGCTGCAAACAAGAAGTCTGTTAAAAGCAATAAATGGAAGAACAATGGCATAAAACAATTCTCAGTTAAATATTGCCAATTTATAGAAAATGGAAGGACAAAAGTATTGGCAACATATCACAATTATCACAGAATTGAACAAAACAAATAACCATGAATAGTTGGAAAATGAAAAACTAACAAAGAATAGGAGTATGTCCTTTTTATTAGATAAAATTATATTAGCTAAATGGCTATTGTAGTGTATTACTCATAAGCCTCATTTATGTCTCCTTAAGTATTACTCTGCTAATGTAGGGACTGGTGAGATAAACAAGGTCACAAACTAAAATGAACAACAAAAGCAATCGAAGCATCTTATCCAATATCAGAAGTATTAATTAATAAAGGACAGAAAGCACAACACCTACTAATAAACCATTAATAAAATTAGCATCAACCATTAATAAAATTAGTCTCAACCATTAATAAACTACTGGACCATATGTAGTACTCACAATTAGTCTCAACCCATTTAAGATTTCAGCAGCAAGTTGATCTCCTTTTGCTTTGAGTTTTTCCAAGTTTCCATATATCTTGTGCAACACCTTGTCAGGAGCTTCTGATTGCAAATCAAAACCCTGGAATGCATATTCTTCATAAGTAAAATCAATTATAATATCTTTGTATCTGAGTAAATGAATTTCTATCAGCAATTAATTACCTGAAATAACAAAATCAGCAACTTTTGAACAAAATCACCTCTTTAAATAACAACTATAAGAATAAGAGTTACAAACCAATCCTAAAGTCACATATAGTTCAGCAAATATATTCATGGGAACATAATCAACCAAAGTTACAAACCAATCCTACAACCAGTGACTAGTTTGACAACATGCATTTGACAAATTCATCTTTTAACACCAAAAGTATAATGAATGTAACAGTTGAAACTTGAAAGCTAAAGGGACTAAAGTTCAGGAACAATAGCAAGGTCAGCTCCAACTTAGGCATGTCATGTGTCAGCAATCCTTTCCCAATCAAGCTGCAATATATAAATCAAATAGCATAAGATTAATATTCACTTACATCATGTCATCATCTGATAAATTCAAGGCCAATTTAAATAAAATACAATATTTAAACATACCATTGATTATTGTGTCATCGGTGTTGTCGAAGAAGACGAGTCCATTATAATTTTTGAGAATTCTGATTAAAAAAAATGCAAGTTAAATAAATACTTTATAAGATGCATTCTTATAAATAAAAATCTAATTATACTTTTCTTAAAAAGAAAAACTTACCACTTTCAAGTTTTTCCACATCCTCTAAAATTTCTTCAATGATGAGTGGTTTCAAATTTAACCGAAGCCAATCTTGAGTACAAATAAGACTTTCTACCACCTTAGGAGTCAATGAACTCCTAAAACAATCAAGTACCCGACCACCAGTACTAAAAGCAGATTTTGAAGCAACTGTTGATATCGGAACAACTAATACATCACGAGCAATTTATGCAAGTATACAAAATCTATGACAATTTTGCTTCCACCATCCCAAAATGTCAAAAGTATCACAATACTCTTCAACTATTTCATTAAGATACTTGTCTAATTCTGATATATTGCCATCGCCAAAAACTTGTGCCTTTTGTTTCTTATATTTCGCTATAATTGATTGTCTTTTTAAATCATCCATATTTGTTGAAGCATCTTTACTACCAACTGATTCTGAAATAGAAGGAACTCTTGAAGTATTACATTGAGGCTCCATTTTTTCCTTATAATTCTTGTACAAAGCAAATAAATTGTCCTTTATCATCTTTCCCATTCTTGCACCTTTCTCATCTCCATATAATTCAATCAACATAAATTCTACAAAATCCAATTTATGCCTTGGATAAGCACCACCGCAATATAAAGCAACTTATTAATTTTCTCAGGATCTCCCCAATATTTGTCAAATTTATTTTTCATTTTAATTCCCATGGAATATACATCAAGATCATCACTTTCTTGCCACTCCATCAAGATGGTATGAATGTAACTAATCTCATGTGCAAAAGTATTGGATGTGACATACAAAGATCCAAAAACTTTTAATGTAAACTCATAAAACACTCGTAATAGAGATGCAAAAAGTCTAACATTAGCCCAATCAACACTTGTTGGCTTCCCATCAAAAGTCTTTAATTCTCTTTTAGGTTTACCATCTGATTCAAATATCATCTCTCCATTCTCATTCAAAATAGTATGCCATTCTGTGTATTGAAGATCTAATTTAAAACATGGATCTTGTTCATCAAACCTATCAAAAGCTCTTTCAAATTTTTGAGTTGTATTCAACATCAAGAAAGTTAAGTTCCATCTGGTTGGTACATCTAAACATAATGAGTTCTTGCTTTCAATTTTTTCAATCTCTACACATTTTTTGAACTTGCTTAATCTAGAGGGAGATTGCTTAACATATTTAACTGCATTCCTAACCTTCACCACAGATTGATTTATATCTTTTAATCCATCAGCAACAATCAAATTGATTATATGAGCTACACATCTCATATGAACATATTCTCCCTTCATAATAGTGGAATACCAATTAATCATCTTTTTTCTGAAACTATTGATAGCAACATTATTTGAACTTGCATTATCAACTGGAATAGTGAAAATTCGATCAATTCCCCAACCTCTCAAGCAATTTTCAATGGCTAAGCTAATAGCCTCACCTTTATGACTTGTAATTGGACAAAAATTGAGAATTCTTTTATGTAAATTCCAATTTGTATCAATAAAATGAGCTGTTAGACACATATAGTTGATTTTTTGAATCGATGTCCATGTATCAGTGATCAAACAAACTCTTTGTGTTGAATCATGCAATAATTTTTTTAATTTTTCCCTTTCAACTGTATATAACTCAACACAATCACGTGCAATTGTCCATCTTGAAGGAATTCGAAACTTTGGACATACCATAGCCATAAATGTTTTAAATCCTTCTCTTTCTACAAATTTGAAAGGGAGTTCATCCATTATGATCATTTTAGCTAATGCTTTTCTAGATGCATCTTGATCAAATTTCCAAGAAGTCAAACACATGTCACCCTCTCTTGAACTTTGTAAAGTTAATTGTGGTTGAGTTGTTTCAACAGCAGAAGGGAGTTTTTTGCATGAGGTAATATGAGATCTCAAACTTGTCGTTCCATTCTTGTATGGATCACAAAAAAATTCTTTATCACAATATTTGCATTTAGCTTTTATCTCCGATGCATCATTAGTAAACTTTATGAGATGATCCCATACTTCACTTCTTCGTTTCATTGCTTTTCTCTTCATTACCTTCCCTTTAGACTCTACAACCGTTTTTGTTCCCTCTGAAGGACCAATTTCAGATTGTGGTATTAAACAACTATTATTATCATCCATATTCGATAAATCTCCTTGCATTGATATCAGATCAAAGATGCATAAAAACTGTTCAAAATATTGCAAGATGTGATCAAACTATTTAAAATGTAAATAACTATAACTGAAAGATAAATATGAAACTCAACTATGACTAAGCATGAATGCATGATGATACTTATTATCACGATTCAGGATATCTAACCACGGTCCACGGTTAAATACTTGAGTTCTTCAGAATTCATATGGCAGGACAATATCAATGATTAAAATTTCAAAATATTAAGTAGGTATCATAACTTCATACTTACCAGTTAGGGCAATTGCTTGCTAGTTGCTACTGTGGTCGGATGTGGGGACTTAGCCACTCAGAGGTGAGAACTCAGAAGTCAGAGCAGTGAGCAGGAAGAATGGAGGGCTAGCTGACCGGCTGAGACGCTAGACCGAATGCTCTGCGACGGGATGAGGTACGGAGGAGAGGACCGCGATAACAGAGAAGATCGGATTCGCAGGAGGCGAGCGACGCCGGACACCGGGAGCGTGAACGCGAGAGGAGACTGGCGAACGCGTGAACGTGAGAGGTACTGAGGGAGGACTGCGTGCGGTTGAGCGGCAGGAGGCGAGCGACGCCAGACGCCGGGAGCGCGAACACGAGGCGAGCGATGCAAGACTACGAGAGGCGACTGGCGAGCGCGTGAGCGTGACGAGAGGGACTGAGGTCTGAGGGTGCGGCTGAGCAGGGGAGCGGGGACCGAATTAGGGATTTTAGTTTTTAGGTTTAGAACCAGCAGGCAGCAGTTGGTTCAGGTGTTCAGCCGGTCAGCCCCACTGTCCCCACACCGCCACACCCACACGGGCCACGGGCCACGGGCCACTCTGCGGACTGCGGTCCAGCTCCCATAGGCACAACCCATCGAAACGAAATGTTTTGGTTTTTTCGGTTTAACCAAATAACAGGGTAAAAAACCGAACCCGAACCGATATATTCGAAATAACCGAATTTTTAAAACCGAATTAACAGAAATTTCGAATTAACCGAACCGAAATGAAAAATCGGTTGGTTCGGTCAGTTTATTCAGTTTACCCGAATTTTTGTTCACCTCTACGGGGAGCCATCCAAATTAAGTTATTGATGTTAATTTTCCATAAATAAAATATGTGATCAAATCTTAAAAAATTTTGAGGTGATTCTTAAACGAAAATTTTCTTATTTGATTTATGAGGTGATGCTCTTACATATTATTATCTCCAAAATTAATTAGGAAAATTATTTCCTATAGAGTATATTTCCTTAAATAAGATTTTCATGAAAATAATATGTGGTTGAATTAAGGGAATCTCTCTCTTAATTTAATAAGATTTGATTTAGAGAAATCAAAGTCTTAAACATATTATTTCCGAAATTGATTATGATAATTTAGGAAATTGTTTCCCAAAATAATTCCTTGAATAAAGTATGAAATTAGAATTAGGAAATTCGGTTCCTAATTCAATTAATGAGACTTGATAAATTAAGTCACATACATACTTTATTAAGGAAATCTTTAGAACATGACATAATTATATGTCATGAATGTGCATAAAAGAAAAGGATGAGACCCAAAACCCCTTACAAAATATTAAGGCCAACACCTTCCATTAATATGGTTAGAACCGGAGTTTTGTTTCTCGTTTGGGTTGATGGACACATCCATGCCCGGCTTGAACCTCAACATGTTCAAACCATGGAATTAGTTTATGATTAATATAGTTGGAGTCAGAGGTCAATCCTTAGTTTTGGTTGTTGGACACATCCAAGCCTGACTAAACGGTTGAATGAGCTCCAACCATATTAAAACTATTTCTTGATTAATGTGTCAGCCTTAAGCTTGGAGCATCAATTTGTTGTGCCACAGCCAATGTCGATGTAAAGAGAGGTGCAGTTGGGTGCTATGTATATTGTTGCATACTTGTTAATGAGTTAACAACCCAATGATTTATGCAAACATTCAATTAGTTGATAGCATAATGTGATAGTTACATATGTATAATATGTAATCGGTATAATTACCTACATTCATAGCTAAGAATAACTTGATGGACTCTAGCCATGGTTGTTCTTATCTATGGTTGGATATCAACCTATTTGGAGATGTTCCTACGATCTCCCGAATTGATAAAAAGGGTTATTCAATTCGAAAAATAAATAGGATTTAATTAATGTATATTGATGCATTCTTTATCATTCTCATCACATAACCTCAATTTGTATTTCTAGGATAATCACCTGATCATGTCTTCTCTGAATTTGCGTTCCATTTTGGACACCAATAAGCTGACTGGGCCAAACTTCATGGACTGGCTTCGAAACCTGAGGATAGTCCTCAAGGCAGAAAAGCTTGCTTATGTCCTTGAAGAATAACTTCCCAACCATCCTCCTGAAGATGCAACTCCAGACCAGTTAGTGGCCTATCAGAAACATGTGGTCGATTCTGAACTTGTGAGTTGCATCATACTGGTTGCTATGGTACCTGAGCTACAAAAGCAGCATGAGCATATGGATGCTCATACCATCGTCTTCCATCTTTATGAGCTGTTTGACGAGCAGGCGAGATCCGAAAGGTTTGAGGTCTCCAGACTCCTCTTCACCTCTAAGATGCAGGAAGGCACTTCTGTTTCACAGTTTGTGTTGAAGATGTTGGGGTACATTGAGTGACTAGGCACACTCGGATTTGCAATGGATCACGAACTAAGTATTGACTTAATTCTGCATTGTTTGCCCAAGAGTTACTCACAGTTTGTGATGAACTATCGGATAAACAAACTGGAGACTACCATTCCTGAGTTGCTTAACCTGCTGAAGACTGTAGAGCCTTCTATAAAGCAGGATCAGAAGACGATACTGTTAGTTGGTTCCTCAAAGAAAGGCTCTAAGAGGAAGCCCAAAGAACAAAATAAGGGAAGGAAGAAAAGGCCAAAAAGATTGAAAAGGCACCAAAAGGCACTTGCCATCACTACGGCAAGGAGGGCCACTGGCGAAGAAACTGCAAGGTTTATCTTGAGTCCCTGAAGAAGAAGGCATCTGATGCCCCATCCTCTTCAGGTATCTTCGTTATTAAATGTCACTCTATTTCCTTGGACACCTGGGTACTTGATACTGGGTGTAGCTCACATATATGTAATGACATACAGGGGCTAAGGAATAGAAGAAGACTCGTCAAGGGAGAAGCGAATTTACGAGTTGGAAATGGAGCAAAGATTGCTGCTGTTGACATCGGAACATATTTGCTAAAGCTCCCTAATGGACTTGTCTTAGAATTGGATAATTGTTATTTTGTTCCTTTATTAATAAAGAACATTATATCTATTTCATGCTTGAATGAAAAGTGTTATCATTTAACTTTTAATAACAATTGCTGTTACATAACTTTAAATGGTGTTCTTTATCGGACCGGAACATTATGCAATGGTATCTACACGTTAGATTTATCCGGTGACGTTTTCAATATCGAAGTTAGCAACAAACGTGCTCGAATAGATAATCAAATAGACTCCTATATGTGGCATTGTCGTCTTAGCCATGTAAGCAAGAAACACATGACCAAATTATACCGATGTGGAATTCTGGAATCATTTGAACCTGGTTCATTTGATACATGCGAATCATGCTTAAATGGCAAGATGACCAAATTACCCTTTTTTGAAAAGGTAAACCAGTGGGAGAATTGCTTGGTCTAATACATACTGATGTATGTGGACCAATGTCAACTCTTGCACAAGGAGGCTATAGCTACTTCATTACCTTTATCGATGATCACTCACGATTCGGGTATGTGTTCTTAATGAAACACAAATCTGAAGCTTTTGAGAAATTCAAAGAGTTCAGAAGTGAAGTAGAGAAACAGCTTGGCAAAAGTATTAAGATACTTCGATCCGATCGGGGTGGTGAATACTTAAGTCAAGAGTTTCAAGATTATCTTAGGGACAATGAGATATTGTCTCAATGGACTCTGCCATATACACCACAACATAATGGTGTATTTGAGAGGCGTAACCGAACCTTGATGGACATGGTTAGATCCATGATGAATCATGCAACTCTTCCAAAATCATTTTGGGGCTATGCGCTTAAGACAACTGTTTACTTACTAAACAGAGTCCTGACCAAGGTAGTTTCTACTACTCCATATGAGACGTGGAATAGTAAGAAATCTCATTTATTTCACCTTAAGATATGGGGTTGTCCTGCTTATGTAAAGCGGACTGTATCAGACAAATTGGATGCTAAGTCTGATAAATGTCTATTTATTGGATACCCTAAGGAAACGAAAGGTTACCAATTCTATCATCCCTTGGAACAAAAGGTGTTTGTTTCAAGGCATGCTGTATTTCTAGAAAAAGAATTTCTTTTACAAGAAAACAGTGGGAGAAGCATTGAACTTGAAGAAGTTCAAGAAACTCCAATAGACATTACAAAGACACCTAGTCTAGACCCACAACCAATAACTCATAATGATGAGCTATCAGTTGAACCTAAAACAATACCACTTCTTCGTAGGTCTGAGAGGACACGAAATATTCCAGAGAGATACGGATTTCTCATAAGTGAATTGAACGACGTGTTACTCATTAACGATGACGAACCTATCAGTTATGAAGATGTTCTGAAAAATTCAGAAGGGGATAAATGGCTTGAAGCCATGAAGTCGGAAATGGATTCCATGTACAAAAATCAAGTATGGGACTTGGTTAACCCACTTGAAGGGATTAAGCCCATAGGGTGCAAGTGGGTTTTCAAGAAGAAAACCGATATGGAAGGTAATGTTGTTACCTTTAAGGCTAGATTAGTGGCAAAAGGATATCGTCAGAAACAAGGAATTGATTATGACGAAACCTATTCGCCAGTAGCTATGCTTAAATCCATTCGGATGCTCCTGGCCATAGCAGCTCGTTATGATTATGAGATATGACAAATGGATGTGAAAATAGCTTTCCTTAATGGAAACCTGCTTGAGGATTTATACATGATACAACCTGAAGGTTTCACATCGGTTAATAAAACCAAAGTATGCAAGCTTCGACGATCCATATATGGACTAAAGCAAGCATCTAGGAGATGGAACATCCGTTTTGATGAGACAATCAAAGAGTTTGATTTCTCACAAAATCTTGACGAACCGTGTGTGTACAAGAAGGTTAGTGGGAGTGCAGTCGTATTCCTAGTGTTATATGTCGATGACATATTACTTATAGGAAATGATATATCAGTCTTACAGTTAGTTAAAATTTGGTTGTCCAAAACTTTCTCCATGAAAGACCTGGGAGAAGCAACCTATATCCTTGGGATTAGAATCTATAAAGATAGATCAAAACGGTTGCTTGGTCTTTCACAGTCTACATATATAGACCGAGTGCTAGAAAGGTTTAGCATGTCGGAATCCAAGAAAGGTTACCTTCCCATCAGGCATGGGATCAACCTTTCGAAGTCTATGTGTCCGCGCATAGAAGACGAGAGGATTTGCATGAGTAAGATTCCTTATGCATCCGCGATAGGATCTATCATGTATGTTATATTATGTACTAGGCCCGATGTATCGTATGCTCTGAGCGTCACAAGCAGATACCAGTCTAATCCAGGAATGGATCATTGGGCGGCTGTCAAGACAATCCTCAAGTACTTAAGAAACACTAAGGATGTGTTCCTAATATATGGAGAAGGGGATATGGTAATACGTGGGTATATAGATGCCAGTTTCTAGACAGATAAGGATGACTCCAAATCTCAGTCCAGATACATATTTTTGAATGGAGGCGCAATAAGTTGGAAGAGTTACAAGCAAGACACTGTAGCGGACTCTACCACGGAAGCGGAATATATTGCGGCTTCGGAAGCAGTAAAAGAAGCAGTCTGGATCAAGAAGTTTATCTCTGAACTTGGTGTGGTTCCAACCATTGATGAAGCAATACCGGTTTACTGCGACAACAATGGAGCTATTGCACAAGCAAAGGAACCAAGGTCTCATCAGCGATCCAAACACGTGCTTCACCACTATCATCTGATCAGAGAGATTATAAGTAGGAATGATATACAAATTGAGAAAATTCCCACTGAAAGGAATTTAGCGGATCCTTTAACTAAGGCCTTGCCTCAAAGCAAGTTTGAGGGTCATGTTAGAGCCTGTGGTATTGGGTACCATAGCGATTGGCATTAGGCCAAGTGGGAGTTTGTTAGTGATATGAGAGAAGTGCCCTAAGGCAATCACCTTATGATTGTAATCATTTATTTTAATAAATGAATATTCACTATTTGAGTATACATGCTTGTGTATTTGATTGAGATCTTAAACTCATTTACTGAATGTCCGCAATACAATTCACAGCATGAGAGAATTTGTGATGAATTCACAACTAGTGATTATCTCTACATGTGCAATTGTGAAGTATTGAAATTGTCCCTAGTCGATGAATTGATAAATACGGACACTATCAATTCTATTGAGACTAGCATGGGTTATTCTCTAATCAGCTGATTCTCACTGGCTGGTGACATTGAGATGTCCGGAGATAAACATGAATGCTAGTTAAGGGAACTAGTTCATTGGAGTGACTGGCTGTAAAACTTCATATGGTAGTCTACATATAGATATGCCAGTGAAGTTATTACTGCAGCTTAAGTGCGATGTTCCTTTAACTTGCAGTGTTCAAGTCATCTTGGTCATGGAGACTTATACTTTGACATCTTAAGCAAGCATCTCAAAGGAGGTGTGGACCCAGGATGATTGGGTATAAGCCGAAGTGCTTGAAGATGTTTAAACAGCCTACAAAGGATTCACCACTCCTTGCAAGGAGATGTATACCCAAGGCCTATAGTCGGATTATAACTCGAAGCCTCTAGCCAGAGCATGACATGTTCAGAGTATGAATCTCTTAAATACATGAGAGTAATTAAATCCGTAGGATGAGAAAACATTACTTGGGCTAGGTGTGACGTAGTCAGCCTAGTGGGGACTGACACACATAGACCATGTCCTGAACCAAGTGGGTATAAGATGGTGAAGGGAATGGGGCACGATTCATTATAGCTGCTGTAGGGGTTCAGAATTGTTTATGAGGTCAACCGTTGATCTTCGATTAATTGGGGATCATGATGTAGTACTAGGTGCCACTCATGATCATTCTATAATTAATTGATTAATTATAGACGGCCAACATAAATCGAAAGCATATTTAGTCACACGTACTACGAGTAATCCGAGGGATTTAAAATGAGTTGAAAATTAGATTTTCCAATCAAGAGAGATTAAGTTTGGTTGAGCCAAACGATAAGTCGAATCTGAATTTTTCATAGACGTATCGGAAGCGTAAAATGGCTAAGTCTTTTGAAGACATAATAGATGAATTAAATAAGTTTAATTCTTTGGGGCTTGGCTTGGATGGGCCGGCCAAAGAGGGCCTCCATCCTCTTTGCTTGGCCGGCCACAACAAAGGGAGAGAACCAAGTTTTTGGTTCAATTTATAAAATAAACCAAGTGTGGTTTGTTTTATAAAATTATGAATGATATAAATTTTTTAGATAATAAACCAAGGTTTGGTTTATTTTTATAGAAATTAAAAATGAACCATGGATTGGTTTATTTTATAAAATCAATCATGGATTGATTTACCATGACAAGGAAATTTATTCTATAAGAGAGAAGAGACTTGATTGATTTTTATCATGAATTAAAATATGATTTTAACCATGATATAAAATCAAACTTGGCATGATGGAATAAGTTATTCTATATTTGAGAGACTTGATGGTTGAGAGGCCACTATATAAAGGACCCAAGGCAAGGCTTGGGTGTGAAATATAAAGATGAAGGCATAGACTCTCTCCCTCTCTTTCTCTCCTTCTCTTCTCCCCTTCTTGCCGTGCGCCAACCAACCCCAAGAAGGGGCACCAGCCGACCATCCTTTTGTGGTTAGTCTTCCGACTTCTCTCTTAGTTTTTCTCATCGCGTTCTCGAAGAATCTAGTAGTTCTCGAGAACACGAAACTCGTGGCTTTACGAAGTCATCCCGAAGATACTCGGCGTGGACGCGAATAGAGGCGGAGCTTCCAAGGGGCGCTTATGGTTGGATCTCGTCCCTTCGAGTTACGCGAGGTAATATGTAAATTAGTTTACGTTTCTGTAAAAAATTTAAATATATGACCATGTCTACACAAGATAAAATTGCATGCTTAGATGTGTTGTTAAATGATTTAGAGAAATTATTTATGCTAAACCTTCCGCTGCACGTAATTAATTTTAAAATTACGGACCCGCATCCATGTCAACATGCACCCGGACCCAACAAGTCCTGGTCGAGGACTGGGCAAGAAGACTTGGCCGAGGGTTGGGCACCGAAGTCCTGGTCGAGGACTGGGCAAAAAGACCTGGCCGAGGGTTGGGCACCGAAGTTCTGGACTTAGGGTTTGGGTACGAAGTCTTGGTCCGAGGGACTGAGCAACATAGCTGAGCGATGACTAAGGATAGAAGTAGAGACGGGTCGGGGTTCGGACGTCTCGAGGTCTGAGAGTATCGGAGGCTATGCAAAAGTCCACCGAAGGACTTGGTGGCAATCGTCTCCGGAATGGAGTAGGTGAAAGGCGCGTTCTCGGGGGTGGGAACTTGCGTCGGTTTGACCTAGGGTTTCGTGGAAATCCGAAGTCAGAACCAATTCCTTAAGGTTAGTATTGTGTGTATATTTGCCTTGTATATATGTATCTTGCAGGTACCAAGAATGGAAGACAAAGCAGGGAAACAACACACAACACACCTAGTAGCCTGGAAGCTAGGTGCCCCCATCAATGCAGATGCCCCCATGGAATCAGGCGCCCCCATCAATAGGGGTGCCTGAGTTAAAGAAGTAAAAAATTGTTCTGCGAAGGAATGAAGAACAGGCTTCCATTCAGGCGCCCAGGAGGATACAGGCGCCCGAGTTCATGTAGGTGCCCAGGTCAAAGGTTCTATCAGCTGCGACGAGTTCGGCACAGGGATAAGGTTTGACCAAGCCTATATGGGCGCCCCCATCGTCACAGGCGCTCGAATGAAGCCTATATAAGGGGCCTCGACCCCTCTACTTCAGACACAACTTTCCAGAGCGAGTCTGATCATTCTGACCGACCACACCGCGTTAAAGATGAGGCTCTACGACCGGGAGGCTCCAGGAGGAAGTGCACGGTACTTCGGAGGTCCAGATTGACCGAGTTTCAAATCCTTGATGTTCGGTTTGCTTTTATTATTCCGTACTTAATTTTCTATACTTGTGCTTGTAATTATCAACTGTAAGACGGGTTTTCTCTACCTCCGGAAATTTCAAAAAGGAGACCAATAGTGGACTCAGGCTGAGTACATAGGCCTTGGACGTACTGACCCTGGGGGGGGGGTCGGGAACCAAGTAAATAAATCCCGCATGTCTGCTGTGTTCTTTTAGTTTTATGTTTTACATTTCCACTGCACTAACACTCTGAGTCTAGAACGATCGAAAGCTTTCAGCGAGAAGATTTTCACGGTCGATATTCACCCCCCCTCTATCGACGGCACCAGTCCTACATAATTTGTCTAAATTATTATTTACATTTTAAAACCAATGAGCATCTGATGGAGGAAGCAAAGGGGGCAAATTGGGAGCAAGGTGAGGAGGACAGGAAGAGTCACTACAATCCATGTGAGCCACAGTGCGACGATGAAGCCTAGCAGTAGCATAGCGGACGAAAAGAGGTGGGAGCGATGTGCACTAAGCATGGAACAGTCTTGCGGAGATGGGCGAAGAAGCGGATAAATAGGAGATTTTTGGATCCTATGATTTGAGATCCATAAATTTTAATAACACTCGTAAAATTTATTATTCTGAAGTTCATATCGAATATTGGTACGGGGAACTTTGAGCTCCCAGTCTACATTGGAGAAGTCAAAGGTCATACGGTTATGCTGTCCAATAAAAGACAACACCTGACACCAAGATGCAAGGAGAAATTCACAGTTGCTTAAAAAAATTAGGCTATCCGAGTGGACAACCTTGGTCAGCCAAGGTGTCCGATCGAATGTCTCTTGGTCAAACCTGTGTCTTGATTTGGTTCCCATAGAAGGCTAACTTGGGAGTAGGACATCGACTGGTACAGGGGTTGTTGTTATCCTCTAAGGAGAGATACCAGATCAGAATCATATAGTTGATATCTGACCGGTAACTTACGCCAGGGTATCGTCCGATCAATGGACCTCCATACTACACCTCAAATTGTATAATATTCGCACTAGAGGCCATAGCACCTATAGTGCGAGCCCCATTGAAGGAAAAATGAGAAGGTAACTATTGATAATTAGACGCATCCTACAGTCAGTTGACTAACTTATTTATAGTAGGTTACCAATCATCGGTAATTAATGACAGTCGATCGGTCAACTCACTTATAGTATATGGCCGACCAACCGACAGGATGGCTACGACTGATTGGTCAACATATTGCTGCCCTTTGACCATTCCCCTGCGCCGACCAGCTCAAATGAAAACCCTACACGGCTCATAAGACAAAAAGAAGGTCCCATCATTGACCCTAATCATGCTTAATTATAATTGGGCTGGGCATTCTTATTGGGTCTCCACGTGCATATATAAACAAGCTCATCAGTCTTATTACGCACAAATCTAAGTCAATACTTGATAAAACCTAAATAAACCTTATCATGTTACCATAATCACTGACCTACTCAGTGAACCATTGGCCTATTTGCTTTTATTAAACTTTAATCACTGACCTGCTTAATGAACCATTGTTGGGGATCGTGCGGTCGGTAAGATTGGGTGAATTTCCCCTGAAAAATAAAGACAAATCTTTTGTTCTTTCTTAACAATGATATACGTTAGTTAACGAACAAGATAATAACATAGGAATAAACTAAACAAAAGAAAAAGAAATACAACCGATTTACTTGGTTTGCAATCAGAACGGTTGTTAATCCAAGACAAAATGAAGTTCGATCTCCTGATTAACTCCTTGGGGTGGAGAAGCCTCTTTATAGAACTTTGAACTCAAAAAGATAATGGAAACATAGAACAAATTCGTATACAATGAATTACTTCAATGTAACTGAGCTCTAGGAGTTTATTTATAGCCCCAGTGAAGTTTATCCGATCGCTGGCATGACCCTACACGGGCGTCGAAGTGCTTAAGGGTGCCTAACACATGGCTCAGGGGTTATCTTCTTTGCAACATTCGCGAACGACTACTACCAGATGGATTTTAGCTTCTCGGGTGCCTGTATTGACTGGGGCACCAGGAAACACGGGCGCCCGAGTCAATACAGGCGCCCCATTCATGGGTGCCCGAGTGACTTATGATCAGCATTGTGCTGACTAGTCTCCAGCGGGTCTTCTTGGGTGATCTCGGGCCTTCAAATGTTGGGCTCACTTGAACCCTCCTCTGACCTTCTCCTCGAGCGTGCTTCCCCTCGGTTTGTTGTCCTTTGGACATCATGCACATCCTTCACGCTCCATCGACCCGTAAACCTCTGTGTCCCTCGAATGCACCGAGCCCGTTGGCTCCCTTCCGACCGCAATGTCTTCCGCTCGACTTCTTGCACTTCTAAGCTCTTACACACTTAGACACATGGATCAAACACAACATGACTTAACTCGGTTGACCACATCAAAACCTTGGGGTACTTACAATCTCTTCCTTTTTGTTGTGCATCAACCCGCGTTAAGTTAGGGTAAAAAAATTAATAGAAATAAATATTTGACAGTGTAATTCAAAAAAGCTTGACAGTTAAGCCACCCCGTAACTTAACTGTAACGACCCGGCCCCTCGGCCCCTTGGGCGGCCCAACTGGCGGCCCAACTGGCGGCCCACTTGGCGGCCCAACTGGCGGTCCCTTGGGCGGCCCAACTGGCGGCCCATTTGGCAACCCCTTATGTCGTCAACCGACGACCATTGACCGTGCCGTTACTCACAAGTACTTTCCACCCCTGGCCAGTGGATTTTTGCCTTCCTCAGGATTCGAACTCTAAACCTCCAGGATAAGTACTAGAGTTAATGAATCCTGATACCAATTGAGCTACAACTGATCAAGGCCAACAATCCCACTCAAACAAATAACAATCCCACTCAAACATCCACCAAAAACCTCACAAACTGATCAAGGCCAACAATACCCTCACAAACTGATCAGATTGCTCCAACATAGCTCACGGCCAAGAACCAAACTAAATCAAATTCCAAGTGAAGAACATGGCAGTGATCAACCATAGAGAACAAATACGAAATCCAACTCTAATTAACAGCAATAGCAAATCACCACAGAACACTCAAAACCTAAATCGATTCAACCAACGAATCAAACGATTCTACACATATTGATCCAATCCCTTCACAGATCGAAAGCCAACAGAGACAACCTCCAAAACCATCCAAAACTCTCGGAAAACAATCGAGATCACAGAACATTTCAAATCCTTTGATTCTAAACCACAACCCACGGCGAGAATACACAAGATCTCAGAATCTGTCCTAATTCCCAAAACAGGTCAAGAACCAACCACCATCTCACGGAAATACAAGCATACAAAACTCTCCAATTCAACAATGATCACCAATCAAAGAAATCGAAGAACCCTATCGATCAGAGAAAAGATTACCTCAGATCACACACCCAAACACCTCTGCTCAGATCGCTCAGGGAGAGAAATCGCCACAATAGCCGTGCCCTAGGTCCCAAAACCAACCTCTGAAATCGCTGACCCGAGCCCTCGATCGCGTGGAGTTGCCGTCCGACGAGGAACCGAGGGCGAGGAGGAGAACCACCAGAGATCGCTGCTGCCGCCGTTCCCTTGCGTGCGCTCGACGAAGAAGAAGAAGGAGAGTCGAACGGGAAGAGGAAAGAAAATCACGAAAAGGAATCCCACCCTTTTTTTTTGCCAAAAGCATCGGCTTAAAAGATTCGGCCGAAAACTTTAGAAAGGAAAAGGAAATTAATTAATGGCTGGTCATTTTGCAATTTGCCCCTCTGATTTTGGCTTATTCGACATAGGCCCTTATGTTTAGGAATTTTGCATTCTAGTCCTTCTATTTTCGGTATTTTAACATTCTCCCCCACTAATAAGAATTTGGTCCCCAAAATCCGTTAATATTTACAGTAAATGCTAACCACTGCATGTATGAAATACGATTACTGCAATATATAGCAATCCGTACCTCAGTCAAACAAATGGGGATATCGAGCTCGGATAGTGTCCTCAAGCTCCCAAGTAGCCTCTGCAGCCGTGTGATGCTGTCATCCGACCCTAACCAGGCGGATCGTCTTGTTCCGTAGCTGACGCTCCCGGAATCCCAAAATCCGTACAGGTACCTCCTCATAAGTAGCGTCAGGCTGGAGCGGAACAAGCACCTCAGATAATATGAGTGTGGAATCTGGCACATAACCTCTCAGCATGGATGCATCCCTCACGTCATGGACACCGGTTAAAGATGGTAGAAGTGCTAGGCGATAAGCTACAGCTCCAATCCTTTACAGAATCTGGAATAGACCAATATACCATGGAGCTAGCTCACCTCTGAGACCAAAACGTTCCACCCTTTTTGTGGGTGAAACTCGAAGGAAATCATGATCACTCACAACAAACTCTATGGGTCTGCGTCTTCGGTCATCACAGCTTTCCTGGCAATCCAGTGCTGCTAAAAATCTCTGTCTGACAGCCCGTACTAACTCTGCCTCGTGCTGAACTCTCTAGGGTCTCAGCAGCTGAGTCTCACCTACCTCATCCCAGAGGGTGGATGTCCTGCACACCCTACCGTACAACGCCTCAAACGGTACTATCTGTATCGCCGAATGAAAGCCGTTGTTGTAGGCGAACTCTACCCAGTGCAAATGGTCCTCCCAACTGCCCCCAAAGTCCATCACACACGATCGCAATAAGTCCTCGAAGGTCTGGATAGTACGCTCTGACTGTCCGTTTGTCTGGGGATAAAAAGCTGTGCTGAGACGGAGCTCGGTGCCCATAGCCCTCTGCAAACTCTGCCAGAACCGCGAGGTAAAGCGCGGATCCCTATTTGAGATAATACTCAAAGGAACCCCGTGCAATCTGACTATCTCCTGGCAATACATCTCTGCCAATCTATCGAGAGAATCTGTCCTTCGGATAGCTAAGAAGTGGACAGATTTGGTTAGTCGGTCCACGACTACCCAAATTGCATCATGACCTCTCCTAGTCCTCGGCAAACCCACAACGAAGTCCATAGTGATATGTTCCCACTTCCACTCGGGAATGGGGATCTTCTGGAGGAGTCCAGCAGGTCTCTGATGCTCTGCCATAACCTGCTGCTGGCAGACGAGATATCTAACAACAAAGTCCGCGACATCCCTCTTCATGTCGTTCCACCAATAGGAACGTCTCAAATCACGATACATCCGAGTGCTACCCGGATGAATAGCAAAATGTGATCGGTGAGCCTCCTGCAGTAACTCCTCTAGGATAGGATGCGCCTCTGGTACACACAACCTCCCTCGGAAATACAGAACACCCTCCTCATCACGTGTGAAATCCGACTACTCTCCTGAAATCACCTGACTACCCAAACACTGAATGTGCTGGTCACTGGCCTGAGCCTCTCTGATCCTCGACCGAATATCTGACTGAGCCATCAAAGTCACTAGCAAATCTCTCTCTGTCCGAGACTGCTCCTCTAACCCCAGCTCAGAGAAACTCTGAATCAAATCGGTGACCATCACTCTGTGGCATACCAAAACAGCTCTGGACTTCTGACTGAGGGCGTTGACAACTACATTAGCTTTCCCAGGATGGTAGCTAATGGTGCAGTTGTAATCCTTCAGAAACTCCATCCACCTCCTCTGTTGGAGATTCAGCTCTCGCTGAGTGAATAGATACTGAAGGCTCCTGTGATCTGTGAAGATCTCGAAGGTGACCCCGTAAAGATGTTGCCTCCATATCTTCAGCGCACAAATGATAGTAGCCAACTCTAGGTCGTGGATGGGGTAGTACCTCTCATACTCCTTCAACAGTCGAGAAGCATAGGTAATCACCCATCCATGCTGCCTGAGTACTGCCCCCCATCCCAGGAGAGAGACATCAGGATACATAGTAAAGTCATCCTCTCCAGAAGGCAGTAGTAGAACTGGCGCAGATTCAAGCCTCCGCTTCAGCTCCTAAAAGCTGGTCTCGTAAACCTCAGTCCATACAACTTCACGCCCTTCCTGGTCAGGCATGTAAGTGGTGATGCGACGCTGATGAACTCTCAACCAAGCATCGATATTAGCCAGCCAAACTCAGGAAACTACGCAAATTTGGGTTAGTCGATCAATGATCACCCAATTCACTTTAAACCCTCCCCGAGTCCTAAGTAAATCTTCGACTAGGTCTTTAATACCTATTCCCATTTCCAATCATAAATTGGAATCGTCAAATATAACCCAGTGGATCCCTAAGGTTCAACCTTCATCTACTAACCTACCAAACATCTAACCACAACATCACGAAATCCTTCCCAATATCGGTCCACTAACGGAAACGCCTCAAGTCTCTGTATCTTCGATATTACCTGCAAAACACACAAACCAAGAACGGTGAGCCTCACTTGCCTCTTAAGTGAGACAATCAAGGAAGCTCCTCCGTAAATAGGTCAGAAAATTTCAAACCATAGAAAACGCTAGACACCCCTTCGGATAATGCGTCCAAAAATTCTCGAACTACGGAACCGTTCGAGAGCTAAGGCTACAACTGTCATCAGTATGACCCAGTGAAAATAGGAAACCCTAACGTCCACGTGCTAGAACCGCTAGCCCTAAGACAAGGAGATAACTGCATCCTCGTCATCTCTGGTGCCAATGAGCCACTACATGGACTGGTTTGGAGGTCAACTCGTAACCACTCTTACTTGACAACCCATGGTCTACCTCTCGGAGACCGTCCTCCATAACCTACACCAGTTATAGTCATATTTCACAGGTGTCAGCTGCTCACACTCATTCCACCGCATCCCAGCGGATCCTGCTTCTCAATGTGCTATCGAGACTATCTAACACAAACGACCTGTTTATGAGCAATAAAACCTCATAAACTAGAATAGCGTAAGACGAGTTAACCATCCGTCTTCTCGTAACCCGATATACTCCGGATCTCCACTCAAGGTTCAGAAACCTCTGAATTCCAACTTCAAAACATAGAGACACGCTATATCTCAAAGGTATCTCAACGTAATTACGAAGTGATTCTTGATTCCATGATAGTTTCCTCAACATCTTCCACCCCAACGGTGGTCTAACCTCGTAAGCAATTCGCCTCAGCGCAAATCATAAGTACGTATGTACCCCCTCGGTTCACCAAACCAAGTACAAACGATAACCCGTAAGTGGCAAGCAACTAGCTTCATACCTTTTTGGATCGGTACAAGTCACATTTGACGGTACTTTTTGATTATCTAACCAAGCATAATGAATCTGAGATCAAAAAGTCCACGAAATAGAATATCTCTATCCTCTATCAACCGAGATGATAAACAACTAATATCATCTCTGCTGCATCACAACAGATCATGTCCTCCAGACATGTCATCTAGGATATCTATCCATAACTGAGGCTCCATGAGCTAAAGTGAGTTGATCTCATATCTGATAAAGTCAACTAAGACATACAACCATCAATAGGTTGTCGTCTGATTCGATTCCAAGTCCCCGACTCATCAGTCGGTACTATCGGAGAAACAACATTCTCCGCTATATAATGGAAACCATCATGTCTAACATTATACTAGACAATAGATACAAAAGAGGTAAATAACCACATTCTATACAAAAGAGATCAGTGTCCCAAAATCAAAAACCAGCCAAGAAAAAGAAGGCATTGAAGGCCACCTGGGACGAGACCTCGTCGGACGAATCAGAAGTTCAAGAGTACGCGGGACTTGTGCTGATGGCAAGTCATCAAGAGGGGAGCAGTGTTGAAGGGGGAGCGACATCAGAAAGCGACAATGAAGAAGGAACCTCGCTTTTCGAAAGCGATCCGGTAAGTGAGGTTTGTTTTCTTCCTCATGATCAATTGTATGCTGGTGTTAAAGCCTTGCTCAAATCTAATTGCAGATTAGAAAAAGAAAATTCTAAATTAAAAAATGAAAATATTGATCTGAAAAATTTAGTTGAGAAATTAGAATGTGATATTGTCTGTTTGCGACACAAGAAAAATAGTTATCCTGAAAAGTTGAATTGGTATTTTAAAAACCATAAAGGCCAATTTAAAAAGGTGCCAAAGAATTACATTCCATCCAAATTTTTAGTTAATCCTGTCAATAGAAATCTATTTTGGATACCAAAATCAATTTTGAATTAGTTTTCTACTACTGCATAATTTTTCTTGCAAAATTAGAAATAGATTAACACATTTTATGATTAAGTTTCTTTTGAAAATTTTTTTTACCTAGACTTTCTTACAAAATTCAATTTATTCTGCAAGAACCGATTTTTTGAGATCTACACATAGTCAATTAAACTTGATAAATTTTTTTAAAATTTTTTATGAGATTTTTGAATTTTAAAAATATATCTTTGAATTTTTTATTCTGCCACTATATGATTTATTTTTGAATATACAAAATAGATTTTAATTTGAAAATTTTTGTAAAAAGCAATAATTTTATCTTCCACCTGTACAAAATTTTTAAAATTTTCCAATGGACGAATTAATTTCTATAAATTTTTAATTGAAATTCGTATTTTTTAATTTTAAAAAATATTTGAAAATTCTTTATTCAAAAATTAAATTTTGGTGATATGCACTTAATCTATTCACGGCTCAAAAAAAAAATGTTTCACATTTTTCTAAGTTCTAATCATATTTTTTTTTCCTTTCCCTATTTTTTGTGCCCCATTTTTGCTGTGATCAAAGGGGGAGAGTAGCTTAAGTTTAGGGGGAGGTTGTGGTTATTGATTGCAATATTTTTTTTCTATGCTTAACTGCTTAATTTAGTTTTATTGTTTTTTGGTTTACCCTAACTAAACTTGGGTTGATCCACATCAAAAAGGGGGAGATTGTTGGTGCCCCGGTTAGTTTTGATGTGATCCACCAAGTTAGTGGGGTCCTGTTGGTTTACTGATCCCTCTGCTAAGTGTGCAGGAGCTTAGGTACGGAGGAAGTCGAGCGTAAGACGTGGCGGACGAGAAGGATTGCGCAGGAAAGCGAGCCGACGGGCTCGGTGCAATCCGAGGGATGCGGAAGCTGCGGAAGAGTACACCGGTGGAGCGAGAAGGACGTGCGCGGTGTCCGAGGGACGAGAAGCCGGGAGGAAGGACGCTCGAGGGGCGAAAGGCTGGAGTCGGGTTCGGGTTAGCCTAATTCCAGTTGGTCAGAAATCACCTAGAAGATCTACTTACGAAAAGTTTTTATTAAAGCTTTTAATTAAAAAGCCGATTATAGCTTTTATTAAAGCTTTTAATTAAAAGCTATAATGGCCGATTAAAAGCTTTTATTAAAGCTTTTAAATTAAAAGCTGATAACATCTTTTATTAAAGCTTTTTAAAAGCTTTTAATTAAAGCTTGTTAAAAGCAACGTTCAAAAGTCACACGTGGAAGTAACGTTCAAAAAGTCAAAGCCTCATCTTCAATCGAAACGTTGGAGCCGATTAAAAGAGAAAATTTTTTTTATCTCTTTTAATTAGAGTTCAAAATTTGGTTGAGATAATCTTAGATCTACGATCAAGATACAACTCAATCTTGTATCAACGATCAAGATCATATCACTCAACCTATAAATAGGCTTAGAGATTTAGATTCAAGTAATTAATTGAGTTGTAAACTCTCTTTCTCTCTAAGATTTCTCTGTGCTACAACTGTAAAGGCTTCTCCGCCTTAAGGAGTTTCTGTTTGAGCATCAACTGCCTTGGAAGCAACGACTCTGTTGCAACCAAGTTCATTTCTTTTTAAAGACGAGTGTTAGTGCTTATTTTTCATAAACCGTCTATTCACCCCCCTCTAGCCGGTCGACCCGATCCTACACATAATAGGACTCGTACCATACGAGCGAGTGCAGGGTCAACAATACCATACTAAAAGTACATCCTGTATGTGCATGTCAAACAAGTGCAGCAAGTAAATGCAGCAAACACAATCAATGCACAAATGCATCATATGCACATGATGCAATGTCATGGTCACCCCCTAACTCCAGTCAAGCCACCGAGACAGGCGATACTGTGTCGGCCGAGTGGGTAGAGCTGTGACACTGTCAGCACTCTGCCATCACTGCTCCTGAGTGACCGAGTGGACAGGATGCTGGTGGAGTAAACACTCCGCACCATGTATATATGGGGGAGATATCTCTCTCATCTTCTCTGGTCTATGGTAAGAGAAGGGATCCCTGCCTGCTACCACGCTCCGAAACCACTACCCATGAGCGGACGAGCGGAGCAGTACAGTGCAAATGCACACACCCAGCGGTATCCACTAACCCATGAGTGGCCGTGTGTGCATATCATGTGCCGGAAGACGATTAGGCTCAACCACAAGTTAGTCAGCTGATCGCCGGCATGCAACAGTGCAGGTATGGTGCATGACTAACACATGCAACCCTTACCAGGTCATCGACACATAACCCAACCTATCATGCACAGGTCATATGTATGCATCATAACCCAATCAATCCTATAACCAGGTACACGTGCAAATACGAGTAGAGTCAACCAAATGCAGACATCAGGTGACATACCACAATAACCCAATCAGTCCATATCTAGACACACGTGCAGGTATGACCAAAATCAACCAATACAACCATACAATGGTATGCTAATCTATATCCACATACTCATGCTTATACCAATGCTATACAGAGTCAGATAACAAATAAACGAGACTGTATAGAAATAAATGTAGATCATATCCAAGGTCAAGCATAAGTATCAAGCAGGATAACAAAATGGTAGCAGATAAAGGTCAATATCAGCCTACTGCATAAATTACTAGCCATGTATAAAGATAAAGTGGACTACAGAATACAAGCAAGAAGTACCCGCCTCCAAGAGTGAAGTCCGTATCAAGTAGAAAGAACCACCCGCCAATAATAAGCAGTAATAAATCCAAGTCAAGTCCCTGTATCAAGGGCATATTCAATTAGCTAGTTATAGAAAGATAATTAGCTAATTACTTCCTAACCCCAATTAGGGTTAACCTAAACATTTCCTTTTTCAGTTAATCTTATCCCATTAACTGATGGGTTCTTAATTAGCCTATGTAATTAAGATTTAGGTTTAAGTTTTACTTTAGGTCCAATCCTAAACTCGAATTCACCACACTTAGATTATTAGGGTTAAGTTTCATACTAAACCCAATCTCAACACCCAAATATAAACCCCAAGATCTATAATCTGAGAATAGACAACATAAGTGATTAACTCTAAAACTCAATATAATCATTTCTTAATAGGGAAACCATTTCAATCCTACAACGGATTAAGGATCTTACTGATACCTCCACAATTTCTTACCTGATTCCTGTGTTGCCAACAAACCTCCTTGCTCCAATCCAGCCGATCAACCCAGAGGAGGAGGATCCGTGTACTTGATCAGTAGACCACAGTGTGACCTACTCCAAATCTCAGTTTCACCCACAGTGGCAGAAAACCAAATCAAACAACCAGAGCAATGGCTTGGAGCTCACCTCAAGAAGATCTCCACGTTAGGCCAAAATCGGGAGCAACCCTAGAATCTAACTCCGGCAATGCGGTAGAGCTCAAGACTCCTCGGCCTGCTCCTGATTGATCTGCCTCCAATGGCTTGTGTTGCGAGGATAGGTGTGTGCAAAGGCTACACACAGCCGGACCAGGGAACGGAGTAGAAGAGAATCCCCGCAAGCGATTCTGCCCTGATCGCGTGAGGAAAGGCGTCGGCGACTCAGTTGCTCGCCCAGGCAGAAGATGAATGCCTCGACTGATGAGATCGGGGAGGAAAGAGGAGCTGTGGCGTCAGGCTGCGGCTAGGGCACACGAGAAGAGAAGGGAAGGAAGTGAGGTCGGCGCTGCTGCGGGTTCGGGCTAGGCTGCGCGAGATTGGAGAAAAGGGAGGCACTGTGCGATCGAGTGTGGAGTGGGGTGGGCTGCGGTGACAGAGCCCTAACCTGCCCTTATTGTGGCCTTTTCACTCTTTAGTCCACCTATCCAATTTTTTATTAAATTGTCACCCCTAGGTTTAAACATTCTCGCACACTGCCCCTTTTTGGTTTAGTTTTAACTCCTTTATATCACCTAAACCTTGTCTAGAAGCCTGGCAATCCTAGGACCTTTCCCGAGAAATTATCAAGGGTGACACAAAAGTTTCGGATTTAACAGATCAAAACGGTTGCTTGGTCTTTCGCAGTCTACGTATATAGACCGAGTGCTAAAAAGGTTTAGCATGTCGGAATCCAAGAAAGGTTACCTTCCCATCAGGCATGGGATCAACCTTTCAAAGTCTATGTGTCCGCGCACAGAAGACGAGAGGATTTGCACGAATAAGATTCCCTATGCATCCGCGATAGGATCTATCATGTATGCTATGTTATGTACAAGGCCCGATGTATTGTATGCTTTGAGCGTCACAAGCAGATACCAGTCGGATCCAGGAATGGATCATTGGGCGGCTGTCAAGACAATCCTCAAGTACTTAAGAAGAACTAAGGATGTATTCCTAATATATGGGGAAGGAGATATGGTAATACGTGGGTATACAGATGCCAGTTTCCAGATAGATAAGGATGACTCCAAATCTCAGTCTGGATACGTATTTACTTTGAATGGAGGCGCAGTAAGTTGGAAAGGTTCCAAACAAGACACCGTAGCGGATTCTACCATGGAAGCGGAATATATCGCAGCTTCGGAAGCAGCAAAGGAAGCAGTCTGGATCAAGAAGTTTGTCTCCGAACTTGGTGTGGTTCCAACCATTGATGAAGCAGTGCCGGTTTACTGCGACAACAATGGAGCTATTGCACAAGCAAAGGAACCAAGGTCTCATCAGCGATCCAAAAACGTGCTTCGCCGCTATCATCTGATCAGAGAGATTATAAGTAGGAATGATATACAAATTGAGAAAATTCCCACTGAAAGGAATTTAGCGGATCCTTTAACTAAGGCCTTGCCTCAAAGTAAGTTTGAGGGTCATGTTAGAGCCTGTGGTATTGGATACCGTAGCGATTGGCATTAGCCCAAGTGGGAGTTTGTTAGTGATATGAGAGAAGTGTCCTAAGGCAATCGCCTTATGATTGTAAACATTTATTTTAATAAATGATAATTCACTATTTGAGTATACATGTTTGTGTATTTGATTGGGATCTTAAACTCATCTACTAAATGTCCGCAATACAATTCACAGCATAAGAGAATTTGTGATGGGATCACAACTAGTGATTATCTTTAAATGTGCAATTGTGAAGTATTGAAAATATCCCTAGTCGATGAATTGATAAAAAACGGACATTATCAATTCTGTTGAGACTAGCATGGGTTATTCTCTAATCAGCAGATTCTCACTGGCTGGTGACATTGGGATGTCCGGAGATAAACATGGATGCTAGTTAAGGGAACTAGTTCATTGGAGTGACTAGCTGTAAGACTTCATATGGTAATCTATAAAGATATGTCAATGAAGTTCTTACTGCAGCTTAAGTGCGATGTTCCTTTGACTTGCGTTGTTCAAGTCATCTTGGTCATGGAGACTTATACTTTAACATCTTAAGCAAGCATCTCCAAGGAGGTGTGGACCCAGGATGATTGGGTATAAGCCGAAGTGCCCGAAGATGTTTGAACAGCCTACAAAGGATTCACCACTCCTTGCGAGGAGATGTATACCCAGGCCTATCGTCGGATTGTTACTCAAAGCCTTTGGCCAGAGCATATCATGTTTAGAGTATGAATCTCTTAAATACATGAGAGTAATTAGAAATCCAAAGGACGAGAAAGACACTACTTGGGCTAGGTGTGACGTAGTCAGTCTAGTGGGGACTGACACAAACAGACCATGTCCTGAACCAAGTGGGTATAAGATGGTGAAGGGAATGGGGGCACGATTCATTAGAGCTGCTGAAGGGTTTCAGAATTACTTCTGAGATCAACCGTTGATCTTTCGATTAATTGGGGGTCATGATGTACTACTAGGTGTCACTCATGATCGTTCTATAATTAGTTGATTATAGACGGCCAACATAAATCGAAAGCCTATTTAGTCACACGCACTACGAGTAATCCGAGGGATTTAAAACGAGTTGAAAATTGGATTTTCCGATCAAGAGAAATAAGTCGAATCTGAGTTAATCAGAGGCGCAACGGAAGCTAAAAATGGCTAAGTCTTTTGAAGGCTTATTGGGCGAATTAAATGAGTTTAATTCGCGATGGGTTCGGCTCGGTTTGGCCGGCCAAAGAGGGTGCCCACCCTCTTTGTTTTGGCCGTCCACCACTTGGGGAGAAACCAATTTATTTGGTTTAATTAATAAAATAAATCTAGCGCGATTTGTTTTATAAATTATGGATAAATAAATTTGTATAAAGAAATTTATATAAAGAAATTTATAGAAATTTATTCTTTTTTAAGGAAATTAAAATGATCCATGGAATGGTTTATTTTAATTTTATAAAATCAATTATGAATTGATTTTACCATAATAAAGAAAATTTATAAATTTCTTGTAAAATTTATTCCATAATTAAAGGAGAGATGTATTTGTTTTATTATAAAGTTAGTTATAATAAAACTAGGCATAACGGAATAATTCATAAGTAAATTTATGAGATAAATTTCTTATGAAAAATTATTCCGTTAATTCCGTTAAAGGAGAGACTTAGCAAGGGAGATGCTACTATATATTGGAACCAAGGCAAGGCTTGAATTCCTAATCAATAGAGTAATCAAAAGATTAATTCTCTCCCTCTCTCTCTCTCTTATTCTCTTCCTCCCCTTCTCCTTCCCACCTAGGGCCGGCGCCCCTTAGCTTACCCTAGGGCCGGCGCCTCCTCCTCCTAGGGCCGGTGCACCCTCTTCTCCAAGAATCGGCGTGAGCAACCTCCATCAAGAAGGAGCCAAAGAAGAAGAAGAAGAAGCGGAACGCAACTCCTTCCTTCCCGGAATTTAGATTCTGTTTCTTGGTGGTTAGTTTCCTTTCTTCTCTCTTGATCTTCTAGTTGTGCCTTTAGAGAATCTAGTAGTTCTCGTTGGCACAAAACTCATGGCTTTGCGAAGTCATCCCGAAGAGAACTCGGCGTGGACGCGAATAGAGGCGAAGCTTCCAAGGGATGCTACGGTTGGATCTCGTCCCTTACTTCGAGTTACGCGAGGTATTGAAGTAAATTAATTTACTTTTCTGCAAAGTTTTAATTAATGATCATGTCCACACATCATAAGGTTGCATGCTAGATACGCGGTTAAAATGATTTGAGAAATTATTTTATGCTAACTCTTCCGCTGCACGTAAAAATTTAAAATTTTACGAACCCGTATCCTTGTCAACATGCACCCGGTCCCAACAGGGTAGGTCAGTATGACTGTCGACCTAGCTCACCCAAAAGGGGGCCCTGCTCGATAGTGATGCACAGTGCAATATGATGCATAATAACGGTCAAATAGCACCCACTATCTAGTCCACCTATATCAACATGATATGCAAGGATCGTGGAACATGCACCATATTCTAAATCCTACTGGTATAGGTATCACATATCAGTTGTGGCACAACCAGCATCGTCAAAACAAATATAATAGTCATGCCACCATTCTATTACTCTATTGCTACACAAGCATATCAAATATATATATATCTGTGACAATTCTAAAAGAAGAGTCAGAGATACCCGCCTCCGATGAAGTAACACGAAAACGATGAGCACCCCCATCCAAAACTCCTTAACCGATCATCACGTCAATGTCCTGTATCATGCATATAAATTTAGCTATTACAATATTAATGATAGCTAAACTAATACTACACAATATTAGGATCTAACCCTAACTATTATGTGTAGTTCATCAACCCTAATTAATTAAACACCCTTGATCTAACCTGTGACCCAATTAGATTATCAACTAAACAAAACCCGAACCCATTCACCACTCATGACATGAGGCTTCAGGATCGGCTAAGCAAATTATTCTAATCCCTACGATTAAATCAGGGCACATGAACAATAGCCTATTCCAAGATCAAGGACAAACAAATAACAATCCTGTTGATGCAGTCTGGCCCTGATTGTTGTTTTGGTGTTGACACTGATTTAAGTTTAGGTTGATGACTATGATTATGTTTAAGTCCTGATCGAGGATTAGGCATGGTTTGGAAAATCCTAGCCTGGAGGGTTAGGTGTTGAAAATCCTAGTCTGGAGGGCTAGGTGTTGGAAAATCCTAACCTGGAGGGTTAGGTGTTGAAAATCCTAGTCTGGAGGGCTAGGTGTTGGAAAAGTCCTAATTCGGAAGGGTTGGGTGAAAAGTCCTAGCTTGGAGGGCTAGGTGAAAAGTCCTAACTTGGAGGGTTAGGTGCAAATTCCCATCCTGGAGAATTAGGTGAAAAGTCCTGGCTTGGAGGGTCAGGTGCCTAGCTTGGAAGGCTAGGTTGGATGAAGTTCTAACTCGGAAGGGTTGGGTGAAAAGTCCTAGCTTGGAGGGCTAGGTGAAAAGTCCTAACTTGGAGGGCTAGGTGAAAAGTCCTAACTTGGAGGGTTAGGTGCAAATTCCCAACTTAGAGAGTTAGATGGAAAAATCCTTAGCTTGGAGGGCTAAGGCGGATAGAAACTTAGCTTGGAGGGCTAAGTTTAAGTCCCTGGATCGGTCTGGTGACCGATCAGGGAATCTGGCACGCTGCTCCATCGTGGATCGGTCGGGTGACCGATCCAGCAATGACTGATCGGTCTGGTGACCAATCAGGGAGCACACAGTGAGGTTGGGAACCTACTGTACTGCTCCTGATCGATCCGGTGACCGATCAGGGAGTGCGTGTTTCACCCACTACTGGGCTCCTGATCGGTTTGGTGACCGATCAGGGAGCAAACAAGTGAGGTTGAGTTCCCCTGCTGATCTGAACCTGATCAGTCTGGTGACCGATCAGGATCACTGTGCAGATCGTTCTGGTGAACGATCCAACTTCGCGGGTTCCTCACTAAGATCGATCAGGACGGTTCCTGATCGATCTGGTGATGATCTGATCGGACTGATGACCGATCAGGTAGCACGCTGATCGTTCAGTTGACCGATCAGAAAGCCTAGCTTGCGAAACTCAGAAATCGCCCGATATAAGGGTGGATCGGTCCGGTGAACGATTCACGACCTGGGATCGGTCTGGTGATCGGTCCAGGAGAATCTCAAAGAAATCGCGATTTCTGATTGAGCGTTGGGAATCGATCAGGACAGAGCCTGATCGGTCTGGACATAGCCTGATCGGTCTGGTGACCGATCAGGAGTCGCTCTGATCGGTCGGGTGACCGATCACTTTAATTCAAATTGCACTGTCAGACGCTCTGATCGCGTCTGACCGTATCCGATTCGCTGCTGTTTGCCTCTGATATTTGATTTACTGTGTGATATACTGCTCTAACAGTCTGATTAAGCTGCAGGTGACAGGGGAGGATTCAAACACTCAAGAAGAAGTCAATGGAGGCTTTCCTTGGAGCAGGTTTGTCCATTTCTCATCTCAGGTTGCAACGGCTGGAGCTGCAGGACTGAAGCCGTTAACTGAAGCTTGGCTGAGGGAGCTCAGGAAGTTCAGTAAGGGTTCAGTGGTAGCTGGCGTTGGCAGTGAGGCAGCTGGAGACTGCTGGAGATGAGGTCACTTGATGCTTAGTGGAGAAACAAAAGGGACGAGAGACAGCTTCGGTCAAGCAGTGTTCTACAGCTTGTGTTTTGAGTTCTTGCCGCCTTGAGTTCTCCACAACTGCTTGCTGTGCTCTTGAAGTTCCCATCATTCTGAGCAAGCGATCGAGAAGCAATCATCCATTACTTGAGCGCTTGAAGGAGAGAACGAGAAGCTTGGAGTCCGACAGTGGGAAGACACGAAGAAGGGTTCTTGCGTGAGATCGCCATTGGGTGGAGCTCAGGGAAGCTTGCTGCGTTCTTTTCCTTGATAAGTGTTTGAGTAAGATCCTTCTTGTTGTTTCTTTGTGCTTAAACTTTATATGTGATTGAAACACTGTGGAGAGGTTACTCCACCGAGAAGGAGGTTGCTTTTTATCCGGTGATCACCGGGGTTTGATCTACCGACGATCAAGGGATCGCCCACCTTAAGGGCACGCCAAGGAGTAGGGGCAAGTCATCCCCGAACCTTGTAAATCCTCCTTGTTAGCGAACTTGCTAGCTGTGTTTGGTTTGTTTGTGTGTTAGTTTTCTGCACACCTTGTTTTCTATTCTTTCCGCTGTTCTACTGTCTTCTAAGTTGCAGAAACTTGTTAAGTGCCAAAGGTTGCATTGATTGGCTATATTCACCCCCCCCCCCTCTCTAGCCATCCCATTTCCAATAAGTAGTATCAGAGCTTGGGGCTCTGTACACGGCTTAACATCCGAGAGTTTTCAACAAGATGGCGTTGAGAGAAGGCTTCTCCACCACCCGACCTCCATTCTTTGATGGCGCTGACTTCCAATATTGAAGATCAAAGATGGAATACTATTTGAAGATGGATATCCATACTTGGTTCGCGGTGAAGGAGGGATTCACCCCTCCTAAGGATGATGAAGGAAAAGAACTTGAGTCATGGAGGTGGATTGCCGAACAAACACGAAAAAGTGAAGCCGATGCAAAGGCGGTTGTCACTCTACAATGTGGCATGAACAAAGACCAACTCATCAAGGTTGGTCCTTTCACAAGTGCAAAGGACTTGTGGAACTAACTCATTGAGCTCCATGAAGGCACCCGAGACTCTAGAATTGCAAAGAGGGACTTGTTCCTCAATCAACTTCAAAATCTCTCCATGAAGGAGAATGAGTCGGTAAGTGAGCTCCATAGCCGGTTCAAGGAAGTCCTCAATGGACTTCATTCAATTGATAAAAAGGTCGAGAATCGCGACCTTGTGAGGTATGTCTTGAAAGCATTTCCAAGGAATGCTTTGTGGTCATCCATGGTGGATGCCTACAAAGTATCCAAGGATCTATCTATTGTTAAGTTAGATGACTTATTTTGTGAGATGGAATTGCTTGAAATGGATAACAAAGGCCCCAAGGAGAAGGGGATTGCCTTAGTTGCAGGGGACCAAACCACCAAGAAGAAGAAGGAGAAGGAGGTCTCCTCATCTTCATCCTCTTCCGAATCCGAGTCCGATTCCGAGGAAGATGGCAGCGGCTCTTCTTCCTCCGAGATGGCAAACTTTGTGCGATGGATGATGCGAAGGGATAGACGCTTCAAGGGTAGAGGTAACTCTAGTGAAGTTAAACTTGATAAGACTAATGCCTCTTGCTTTGAGTGTGGTAGGAAAGGGCATTTCAAGAATGAATGTCCAAAGCTTAAGAAGAAGGAAGAAAATTCCAAAAGAAAAGAAGAGAAATCCAAGAAGAAGAAGAAGGCCTTGAAGGCCACTTGGGATGAGTCATCCTCAAGGTCATCCGATGAAGAGAAGGAGGAGAAGAGTACAAGGCATGTGGCACTCATGGCTCTTGGAGAGGAGAGCAGTGATGAATCTTCAAGCTCCTCAAACGCGGCTTCATCATCTTCGGATGATGAAGAGGTAACTTCTCCCGAGCTTGAAAAATGTTATAGAGCAATTGCATGTTTAACTAGTATGCTTAAGAAATCAAAGAATAAGGTTAAAGCATTGCAATTAGAAATTGATCAATTGAAGGCATCTAGAGATGATAATATTGACGATTTGCATGTTGACTTGCTAGAAGATGAAATTAAATCTTTGAAACATGAGATCGTAAATTTGAAATCCTCTAAGGTTGGGGAAGTAAATGATTTGCATGATAACTTGTTAGTAGAGGAAAACCAATCATTGAAGAGTGAGGTTGAGAAGCTCAAGAATATTCTTGGGAAGTTCTCAACTAGCTCTAAGACCCTAGACATGATCCTAAATGCTCAAAGGGCAGTTTACAATAGGGCCGGTATTGGTTACCAACCCAAAGAACCCTCATTTGTGTCTCTCATGTCTAGGACTGACATGAGACAATCTAGGACATCCAAAACTCAAAAGAAAGTTGTCAAGGCATGGGTGCCTAAGTCATGTTTAGTTGATGCTTTAGGTCCCAAGGTTTGGGTACCTAAAACTTCTATTTTTCGAATTGTGTAGGTTATGATTGAGGGGGAGCATCTATCAACTTGGTTCGTTGATAGTGGATGCTCCAAACACATGACCGGGGATAGATCATTGTTTACCACACTTCACAAGAAAAGTAGAGGTAATGTATCATTTGGTAACAATGGTAGTCTTAAGGTCATAGGAATAGGAGACATTCAAATATCCGAATGTCTTAGAATTTCAA